>JAUMJK010001199.1:0-78244 GCA_033558105.1 Coccyzus lansbergi
CGCGGGCGGCGGGAATGGTTCCGCCCTCGCGCCCCGCCCCGCTCGCGCGCCGCGCTCCATACTTGGCGATGGCCGGCGAGGCGCACGCTGATTGGTGGGGCGGCGGCGGGGGGCGGGGCGGGGCCCGAGCCGCTGACCCGGATGTTCACCTCGCGCCGCGGTGGCGGAAGCGGAAGCGCCGCGGCCTCGGGGGAGACCGGACGGACCGGGAGGCGCCGCCGCCGTTTGACCGCCCAGCGCAGCCTCGCCGAGCCGACATGGTGAGCACCGGGGCGGCCCTCGCCGCCGCCCCCCACCCCGGTCGGTGCAGAGGGGGCGGCGGGGCGGGAGGGATTTGGGAGAACCGGGTGGGGGAAGGAAGTCGAGCGTGGCTGCCAGCGCAGAGGGGCGAGGGGCGGCCTGGTGAGCTCGGGGTGTTCCGAGGGCCCTTTGGCACAGTGCTCAGGGGGAACTCGGCCCGGGGCTCCAGGAGGGGCGGGGAATAGCTCGATCTGTGGATCGACGGGTCTCGGGTAGGGGAGCCTTGGCCTGGGGTCCCGGAGGGCTGGAGGGAGGTCTGTTCCAGGGGGAAGCTCGGCCCGGGGGGAGCTTGGCCTGGGGCCCGGGGCGGGGCTCGGCTTAGGACTCGGTTTGTCCGCTTACTAGCCGGTTTCTGAGCCTGGTGTCCGGGGCGGTGTGTGCGGAGCGAGCGCTTCCGCCTTGGCTGGGGAACGGCGCTTCTTGGTGTGGCGTGAGCAGGGCGAGCGAGGGAACGAAGCGGCGTTTGTGACAGAGCAGGGCCTGGGCGGCTATGGGTCATGAGCGTGTGGCATTGCCTCGGGAAGGTGGGCTTGCTCGTTAAGGTATGCCAAGATCCAGCATAACGTGCGAGATCCCAGGAAAGCCCCTACAGTCGGAGCAGATGGTGTTGCTGCTCTTCCCCAGGGGTGAGAGCTTTCTTTTTTTCAGAGCAGAACCTCTGGGTGCTTCACTCATGTGCAGCAAACTCCATCTCATTGGGTGTTTGCTGAACAGATCAACCCAAGGTACAAACCGTACTGATTTCATTTTGGTACTGTGTGCCGCTGGGACAGATTTCATTGACTCTAACAGATGAGGCACTGAGAATGGGAACTGTCCCAGGCACTGGTCTGCTCCCAGTGCTGCCGACTGCTTCTGCGAAGCCTCCTTAAGGCAGGGCAACCCCCGTGGCTGTAACCGCTTCTGTGGAATTGCCAAGATGCTTCCCATATTTGAAAGTCTGGGATTCAGGTTTTCCAGTGTGACAGCTTAAGAATGTTCAGATGTATACAGATTTGAAAAAGAACAACCCTCTGCCTGGCTGTGCAACAATAAAGACTGGTTCAGCAAACAAGTGCAATCCCTTTTCACTTCCTGCTGGAAGAATTCAACGACAGCACCTGATGTTTTTCCTTCAGAGCTGAAGATCAGGGTTGTCCTGCTGCCTGTATTATGCAGGCCCTTAGTGCCTTGTGAAAGGTGAAGAGCAGTTACAATCAAGGCTTTGCTCCTTCGTCCTTGTTTGAACCAAGGAGATGTTGTACCTGACCTCTGAGTGCAGAGGGAGGATGGTATTTCAACTTTGTGTCTTACTTGAGATACTGGGATGTGTGTGTATGAGACCCAGCTGTAGAATTTGCACTCAGCATTCTGACAAACTATCTTAGCTTCTTCTGTGACAAAGGTTCTCAAAGGAAAAGAATTTGAGGAAAAAAGTAGGCTCTGTGTAGGATAACAATGGTGATGCTCCTTTCAAGGGGCTATGAAAGCACGATGTGAGAAGAATCCCATCGTGGTTTAAATGTGTTGTACCTGTCTTTTGGGGAAGGCAGAGCACAAATCCTTTGGAAATTTCCTGGCTGTTGTAAGCTTATGCTGTCTCCTGCTCTTCTGTGTTTGGAGAGTCATGGAGGTTGCTTGGTGCAGAAGTTCAGTCAGACCTTCCAGCACAATCACAGAATCATAGAGGTTTGAGTCCAACTATCAGACTGACCCCACCATACCTACTAAACCATGTACCCAAGTGCCACAGCCACATGTTTTCTGAACTTCTCCAGGAATGGAGGCTCCACCACTGCAGTGGGCAGCCTCTGCCAGGGCTTCAGTGCTCTGTGCTGGTCTCCAGTGGTGAGTGGAGTGCAGGGCTGAACCTGTGGCAGACACTCTGCTGTTCCTTTATCTCGGTGGCTGTGCCTGCAACTGAAGAGACCCAAAGAGCCTGACCACCTAGGCGTGGTTCACCTCAGGCCAGGAGTGTGTGAGGTGAATCGCAGATCTTGTTTGTGGAAGACAAATGATCTGTGGTGACGTTTAAAGCTTCACTGACTCTTACAGTTATCTTAAAGCTATGTGGACAGTGCAGTTGCAGCATCCAGTTTCAATATAAGTTCAAACTCTGTGTTTGGAGAACTTCCAGGATCTTTTGTTTTGGTGGGTATGGCAATGAAATACTGGCAAGGAGTGCTGAGACATTGTGGTGCCCCTCCTGTTGGAGAAACAGCAGGAAATTGGGTTTGGGTCTAGCGCCTTCTTGAACCTTGGGGTTGCCAATATCCATGTTGAGCAGACACATGGGAGCCTTGGTCTCCCCTTTACCACCTCAGCCCTGTGCTGCTCCTGGGGAGCCTATGCCAGCTCAGAATGTGTCTGCATTTCAGTCAGCTGCTTGGTGAAACAGGGTAGGGCAGTCCATGAAGCTTAAGCTGCCTGAGTGGATGCTGTCTCTTGTGCTAAAAATAAAGCCAATGCACTGCTCGGGGCAAAGCAGGACTGGAGAATGCAAATCTGCTCAATTTTTGGAGTTATAGGTTATGAACAGATGGGATCCAGTTACTCTGTGAAAATAAGTTTTCCTTTCCAGGTTACATGAACTGTTCTGACTATGTTAGCAGGTATTTCTTCTGTGCAAGTCTTCAGGGAAAAAAACAGACAGTATTAGCAACATTTGTGATTTAATAAACCATAAATTCACCTGGAGTGTAGAGCTGGCTGTGTGCATCACTTTAGAATGTGTGAGGCAGCTGAAAAGCACAGAGGCGCAGGCAGGGATGGGTGATGTGGTGCTGAGGCTTGTGCCTGGTCCTCCTGTGCTCTCAGGTAACTGATAACCAAGGCAGGGGCTGTTGGCTTGGGAAGCAGGTTGCTGCGTGATAAACTACTGGGGTTTGTGCAGCTGCTACTGAACCTACATTAAGTGACCTGTGAAGCCAAACAGCTAAATGGACTCTGCTTTCCCAGCTGCACGAATGCTGAGCCCTGTCTTTTGATCTAGCTGTGTCCCCATTGAAACCCTACCTGAGAGCTCTGCACAGGTGTTGGTGCCCCCAGCAAGGCCCTCACAACTTAGCCCTTTGAGAAATGCCGACTTGAGCTGGTTTGTAGAGTCCGTGTTTTATTAGCTGAGTGTATGAGCTTAGCTAAATGTTATCTTAGAAGGTAGATTCCCAAAGTAATCAAGTTAGAGGATGTCTCTGGAATGGGGAGTTTGGCTATTGCAGTGATGCTTAATTTTCCACTCTGTTAGTGAGGGAAAAGTGTTCTCGGGCTGAAACTGATCGGACAGGATTTTCTCTTACAGTAAATACACATGCTGAGATCTTACCTGTCTGCATCTGGGAGTAAAGCAAAGTGAAAGTGCAGTTCAGCTCTTCCAAACCACTGTGTGTAGTTCTTATTCCTGTCATTGAGTTGAGAAACCTTTGGGAGGGAGATGTTGCTGACACTCCAACAGAGTCAACCCGGCTCTCTGTTCTCTACTTCCCGGTGCCATGGATAGCTGGGAACATGGGGGTGGCATGTGATTGTGTGCTGCTCCCTGGTGCTGTGGGCTCCTCTGGTTGGTCTGTGGGTGGGTGGGTATTCCTCAGGACGTTGACAGGGAGTACTGGTGCCAGTGCTTGTCCTCCTGCCTGCTTCAGAGGGACGTTCAGTCAAGTCCAGGCAGCTACTTACTCTGCTAAGGGAAATTCTGGAGAGCTGCTCTGTTTCACTGGGGTTTCCCCAGCACTACCTCCAGGTGAAAGAAACCTGAATGTGTCTGCTGAGGAGCCAGCGATTGCCAGGGGGAGATGAGGCAGCCTGAATGGGGCCAGCACCAAGGCGTTGGCCCAATTTTGCTCACGCCAAGCCTACCTTCTGACCCCACTTCAGTACAGCGGGAAGCTTATGGATTTTTTTTTTTTTTCCCCAAAGGACATGATTGCAAGTGGGAGATGCTCAAAGAAGGCTGTGAGGAGACATTAAGGCAACCTTCCAGAACCGAAAGGGGCTCTAGGATAGCTGGGAGGGGCTCTTGATCAGGGAGAGCAGAGATAGGATGAGGGGGAACAGTTTTCAGCTGCAAGAGGG
Source organism: Coccyzus lansbergi (assembly GCA_033558105.1). Classification (NCBI taxonomy): domain Eukaryota; kingdom Metazoa; phylum Chordata; class Aves; order Cuculiformes; family Coccyzidae; genus Coccyzus; species Coccyzus lansbergi. The sequence goes on from JAUMJK010001199.1 coordinate 4,348, forward strand.
GAGATTGAGATGAGATCTTAGGGAGAAATGTTTTGCTGTGACGGTATGGAGGCCCTGGCCCAGGTTGCCCAGAGCGGGGGTGGCTGCCCCATCCCTGGAGGGGTCCAAGTCCAGGTTGGATGGGGCTTGGAGCCCCTCATCTGGTGGGAGGTATCCCTGCCCATGGCAGGGGAGTGGAACCAATGGGCTTTGAGATCCCTTCCAACCCAAACTATTCTATGTTTTTGTGATTCAGTGTGGATCTTTTGGGTTTATTCATGTTCTCATTCAGCCACTATGCATCTTACTTTACCCCTTTTCCATTGATATATACTAGAAACCCTGAAGATTTACAAAAGACCTCAAAATCTTTGTCTCCCTCCTTTATGCCCAAGGTCCAAAACGTGTGTGTGCTTTAGTTTTTACTAATCCTAGAGTCATAGAGTGGTTTGAGTCAGAGGGGACCTTAAAGATCATCCAGTTCTAACTCCCTTGCCAAAATTCAGACAAAATCCCTTTCTATTTCCAGGAAGAAGGGTGAGAAAAAATTTCACTTAAAGACAGGAGACTTCACATTTGGATTTCCTTTCTGGATGGAACTTGTGTGGGGTGCAGAAGCAGCGAAAACCTAAGAATCACATGCACCTTTTCTGGGTTTCCTCCTCTCTCCAGCTGGGTTGTAGCTCCAGGTTTGTTTGCTGATGGGTTGGGTTAATTAGAAACCTTATCTAACTTGAATGTAAAGGCAGAAATTCAAGGCAGTGCAGTGGAAATGCCTGGCCACTTTCAGCTGGAGTATGACATGATTTTTTTTCATCTTTTGTGTAATGTCTTTTTAAACAACCAGTGGTCCATGAATGAGGGGTTTATGCTGACACAGATGTGAGAACTGAGCTTGCACTGAGAGTGGATGTCTAAGAGTGGTACCTGAAACTGGCAGTGTGCTGGGAGAGCTCTGAGCTGCTATGTCTTGCTTGAGCTGATAATGCTAGCTTCCCATCAGCCAGATGCATTCCAGAGGCCAAAATTCACTTGTGTTGTCTTGTGTCCTGAAGCAGGGTGGGGATGGATGCTCCCAAACGGATTGTCTTGGCAAGTCAGTCCTTGCATGTGTAGTGAAGGAGACATTTGCTTTTGCAACTTCCTTGGAGGCATGAGGGTAATAGGCTGGTTGATCAAGTTTTAAAGGCATATCCTGAATAGCTCAGCTGAGAGGATTTGTTTTGTGGAGAAAAGACAGTGTACTTGAGGAAGCTGCTTTGCATTTTTCTTAGTTAAAAGGCTGTAATTTTCCTGAACAGGGGCTGTCTGGTCAGTGCCAACATAGTGGTGACCCTCTCCTTTCCTGGGTTCTTTGATACCACGAGGTTGTGAGTGAGGAATCGAAAACAGGATCCGTTTCTTTCCTGTGCCCAAAATAGGCTTTTATTTTCCTTTACTTGAGTTGCTTTAGACAGTATCTTGTGCTTTATTTCTCAGAGCGGTGGCCTGAGCCTTGGCATCAATCAGCAAGATACATTTTTGTGTATTGTCTGTTTAATGTTCCTTCCCTCTGCTGTCCTCCTCCTGGGCTTAGAAGGACAATGTGCAGTGGGCTCTGAGCTCGTCCTCTTTTTGTCTTTGCTTCCAGGTTGGGCTGGAGGATTATGTGAGGTATTTGCCTGCACTTGACTTCTCTGTCTGCCCTTCTCAAAAGTTACCAACTTTATTTCTTCTATGTGCAGATCAAGCCTGGCTGACTTATAGTTCCTCAACACAACCCGTGTTTGTCAGTGTGAGGCTGGCTCAGGAGAACTGATTCTCACGTTAAACGCATGAGATGTTACTCCAGTGTTTGCAGTGTGCCGCAGAGTCTGTCCTTGCTGATGCTGCTTTCCTGCCCATAAGGAGGACGTCCTCTGTGTCTTTTTGTTACAGAAAGTGGAGCTGAGTTCTTTCCTGGTGCATTAAGTTGGAATTTCAATCACGTCCTTGTTGCAAAGTGGGAGGGTTACCAGCCTGGGTGAAAGCAGAACCCAGTATTGAACCATTTTATCAGCATCAGCTGAAACAAGACTGAAAAGAGCGCTTGAGTAAGAAGGTTTTGTGCAGAAGGAAAAAAGGTTGAGACTGCACTGAAGACAGAAGCTTGGCGGTTGCCTAAAGCCATCAGAAATAAAATACTCTTTCCTCTGAGAGAGCTTTGTTTGTGTTTCTTCAGGTGATACTTTGTCTTTTCTTAGCCAGAGAGCTGAGCTGGGAAGCAATGTCCCATTACCTGCCTTCCGTGGGTATTTTTGCTGTGAAGATCAAGATTTAAAAAAAGCATGCTGGTAGCGAAGGTGGCTGGCTGAGAGCCTGTGCTTGACATTTGAGATGGCTCAAGAAACAAGAGATGGGCCTTTGGGTGAGTTAATTCAAAGAGAGAGCCATGAAATGGAGGAATGAGGTAAAATATCAGCCATGTTGTGCTGACTGCAGCAGTCAATAGCTGTATTTATTTGCTGTCACCATGCAAATCTGTGGAGTTTTGGGTGTAACACCAAGAACAGGCGTGATCTTGGCTCAGGATTAGAATCAGAAGATGGTTTGGGTCAGAAGAGACCTCGAAGCCCATCCAGTCCCACCCCTGCCATGAGCAGGGACACCTCCCACTAGATCTGGGGCTCCAAACCCCATCCAACCTGGCCTGGAACCCCTCCAGGGATGGGGCAGCCACCCCTGCTTTGGGCAACCTGGGCCAGGGCCTCCCCACCCTCACAGCAAAACATTTCTCCCTAAGATCTCATCTCAATCTCTCCTCTTTCATCTCAAATTCGTTCCGCCTCATCCTGTCCCTGCACTCCCTGATCAAGAGCTCCTCCCCAGCTTTCCTGGAGCCCCTTTCAGGACTGGAAGCTGCTCTAAGGTCTCCTTGCAGCTTTGTCTTCTCCAGGCTTGAACAACCCCAACCCTCCCAGCCTAAGGATGGGAGGTGCTTCAGCCCTTGAACCATCTTCATGGCCTCCTCTGGACTTGCTCCAACAGCTCCTTGTCCTTCCTTGTGCTGTGGATCCCAGAATTGGATCCTGGCCTCTAGGTGACAGTGCTCCACTGGATGGTTCAACACAGCTTTCCCATAGCCTTTGGGACAGGCAGATCTGTTTTGGAGGTTGGGAAAGAGTAGACTGGCAAAATGGAATAAGTATTAACCTTGACTTGAATTGAGAAGTCTGGTGTGGATTGAAATCTGCACACATGCGTGTTGTGTAGAGCTGCTCCTGCCGAACTGTCTCTGTTACTTAAATTGGTGACAAGTTGTCTGTGCTGTCAGATTGCACACTGTCTGCTGGTTTGTCTTATGGGTGGATCAGATGTTCGGTAGTGGCAAGGAGAGCATTGAAAAGGCTGAAATAGAGAAGTCTGGGAATCATGGCAAGGGGAGCGATTCTGGCAAGCACAAATAACTTGTTAGGCGGAGATGTGATATTACAGTTTATAGGTAGGAAACCCATATGCTTTCTTGTATAAGACTTTGAACTCCTTACCACCAAGTCCCTCAGATGAGGCTGGACTGTGGAGGCTGCGGTGAGCACTGCTTTTCCTGCTGGACAGAGGAAAGAGGTATATTAACCTACTTGTGTGACCTTTTAGGCAATTGGAGAGCACTCAGGGATGAAGGCTAATTAGATAACATCTCTGACTCTCCTCGGTCTTGCCAGGCATCCCATCGCTTGCCAGAGGCATCCTGTGAATTTACAGCCCTGGCTGCTGCTCCTTAGGATCCTGGAAAGTGCTGAGTTTGTGCATCCAGCTGGGAGCGCAGTGGTGTAGTCCAAAATAGGGATCTGTTACCCAGTGTGCAGTGAGCCAATAACTGCATCACTGGGAGAGATGCTGTTGATTCTGGTTTATGCAAATCCTGGGTGCTTGGAGCCTTTTTTCCTTGGATCAAGTGCAAACCGTAGGTTTAGTCACCGTCATTTAAACATAACATTACCCAAAGCTGTACATAATGATACATGGAACAGCATATTTACTTATGAAATATAATGCAAAGTAATTCCTTGCATCTTCTGGGCATGCTTCAAGGGGTCTTTAGGGGTACCAACCACCAGACACCCCAAAAATTACCCTGAGTTCACCCATTGGCTGTCTCCTCCCAGTCATCAGGAGCATCTCTAAACTACTGTCTTGGAACTTCTTAATTTAATTAACTGTTCAGCAACTCATTCAAAAGACATGCTAATAAATTGTGCTGTTCTCTGACCATACAGCTGAACAAATTTTAATCCCCTACTGCTACAGTTACAAAAGAGAATCATTAACTGGGACCCATGTCATGAGTCTCCTGCCTGGATTATAATCCTGAGATTCTATTATTTTTTTTTTTAGAGATATGAAAAATATCACAGGATTTTTCAGCAGTGTCATCTCAGCTGAGGTGCTGTGGCTTTACCAGAAAGCTGGTGTAAAGTGTTATCCTGAGCTTGTGAGGGCAAATGGGTGTGTGAGATGCTTACTGGAAGCATGACTGTGGGTGGTGTCACCTTGGACATACAGTAGAAGTCCCCTCTAGTGCTCATCACGTGCCTTTTATCAAAGGTTTTTGATGTAAGTAACTTCTAATATGAGAAAAACTAGGTTGGATTTGACTGGAAGGAGAACCTGATCTGTCTGGCGAGGACCAACTTGCCAAAGGTGGCTGTTTCTGCGAGAAGAAGTTTCTCTTTGAACTGTGCAGTTTCTCTTCTGATGCTTTTGTGACCAGGTTGATTCAAATGTGAGGAAGCAGCACATGGAGTAAAAGAGTGTTTTGAAACTATCGTCCAGCATTAGCAGGATTAAAAGAAAGCATTACAAACAGTGTGTTTGTGGGTGTTCAGGATGACAAGTGGCAGTATTGGATCTCAAGAGTGATTCCATAATTATAGTTTCAGTTGAAACAAAACCCCTGACCCCTGTGGAAATGAAGCCGCTCCTTCTCCAGAGACCGGGGCGCTTCTACAGCAATAGCTGAATAAATACTTAGTGAAAATATGGCTGTGAAAACAGATCATCAGGATGGCGAACCAACCCTGACCTCCTGTATTAGCTTATTTCCAAGCTTGAACTAATCTAGTTAGCTGGTTAGTAGTAGGTTTGCAGAGAAAGAATGAAGTAGTGAAGTGGGAAGGTGGAGTGAGAGGATGTGAATCAGTGAATTGGGATACGTCTGCAAGGTTGGAGCCAAGAGCTGTATGGACAGATCTCGTGGAGGTAACAGGAGTCTTTCCAAGAGGGCCTGTGGTCCAGGAAGAAGATCCTGTGAACGATATCCTGTTGCAGGGCTGTGGGCACCTGTAGAACTGCTCCAGCAACAATATTTTGTTTGGAGTGAGGGAGCCGGTGGAAGCAGGAGGTTTTTGGAAGGTGACCCTTCTTTGCATGCACACACCACCTTAGTGCATGACAGAGTGTTGGGCAACCTATGGCAGATGGCTGCAGCATAATGAGCTGTGTTGTGAGGAGATACTGAGGAGCATCCCAAGTTACTTGATGCATTTACTAATGCTGAAGTATTCCAGTGTGGGCAAAGTTGCTTAGGGATACACACATCTTTGTGCCCAAGCCAACATTTGTTCTGACAAAGAAGCTGGCAGGCAGATGTTGGACAAGTGCTGTTTCAGTGCTGTCACAAGGCCTGCAGGGAAGGTGGGGAGGGGCTCTTGATCAGGGAGTGCAGGGACAGGACGAGGGGGAACATTTTGAAGCTGAAAGAGGAGAGATAGAGATTCTCTGCGAGCAGCCCAGAGAAGTGTTGGCTGCCTCTTCCCTGGAGGTATTTGAGGCCAGGTTGGATGGGGCTTGGAGTCAACCTGATCCAGTGGGAGATGTCCCTGCCCATGGCAGGTCTCTTCCAAACCAATACATTCCAAAATGCTGTGATGTTTGTTTAGCTAAGATTTCCTATCTATATATTCATTTGAAAAAGAAAATCCTATTTTGATTAAATCCGGATTTAAAATGGGGAAGAAATCCTGTTGTGCAATAACCTAATTGAGTCTCTTCATGTTAATTGGAGCAGGTGGGCAGCTCAACAGTCAATGCCAGTGACTTTAATTCCATTTATTAAAAGTTTTTGATGTTGTTTTGTAATCTGTGCAGCTTTCTGGTGTCACTGTTGTCCTGCTGTCCACATGTCACTCTTCCATGTGGGGCGAATGGATTGCACATCCACTTAATGCTGTGATTAATGGGGAAATGACTTCTTGCAAACTTTATGCTTTACAGAAATTCTTGGCTCCAGATGAAAGGCAGTAAGTTACTTATTCATGTCCAATGATGAGTTTAATAACTAAAACATTGTTTCTGTTACCAAGAAGACAAACTCTAGTGCAGAAATCACTAGTGGTGGTGGCAAAGGTTGGGATGGATGGCCTGGGTTGCTCTCCATTTCATTCCTTTGTTTATACGTGCTGACTCTGTTTGCTGGAGAGGTGACAGACTTGTGCTGGACTTGGTATGAAGTCCAGTCATAGGTGTTAAATGAGATTTCAAAGTAGATGTATGTGGCTCCCACCTTGCTGAGGAGAAGGTGCTGTGCAAACCCTGCTTTATTCGTTGCATTCTCTACCCCTCTGCGGATGTACCAACAGGAACTGAAATGTGTTTTGTCAGACACAGCTACGTGGAGGTAAACTTGCTGCAGGGCATGTGCAAGGAGATGCTGTGTTCTGCCTACTGAAGCACATCGTGAATCACAGTCCAGTCACCTTCACTGCACTGTCAGGGGTTGTTAGGTTTTTCTTAGTAGATAGAGAATAGTTTGTTCCATAGGCTTGAGCTTCTTAATAAAGCTATGGAAATGGCTGTGAGTTGTTTAGGAACTGGATGGAAATGCCTTTGGTGTGTTATAATCCCTGGGTGTTTGTCATGTCTGTGTAGCTGGTGTGGAGCTGTGAGCGATGAAGCAAAGTCATACATGTGGCTGAAATGGTGCCTGGAGGCATCTGCCTGAAGGGAAGACAAGACAAGGGTTTGACAACACTGACAGCAAGCTCTGAGGTGCTTACTGAGCTTAAATGGAGGAGGAGATCTCTCTGGCAGCTGCTCCTAGAAGACCATTGCTGCTCCTTTAAGCTATCTAGGACTTGCCCTGTCAGCCTGAAATGGTGAGAAGTATCTGGTGTCATTAACGTGCTGGTGGCAATGAAACTTAAGCTGTCTCATTTACTCTCCTTCCCATAGACTGTTTTAGCTCCTGGCATGAGGCTTTGGAGCAGACAGTTATTTTTCCCTGTAGAACCTCTCTCAAGAAGAGACCCCTCTTCTTGAGCCTGGTGGGCCTGAGGTCAACATGTGTTACGTTGCTGAGCTGATGACAAGAGCTGATCAGTGCTTATCAGGTTTAGGGTGGGCTTTGGTTTTGACAGGCGTGCAATGCCAAGAGCTGAGGGTAGAAAACAAACCATGAAGGATTCTCAGCCATTATTTCGGATTGGTGCTGCTGCACCATTGTTCTAAGAGCAGAGTAGAATAAAAAAGATGAATATTCTGTAGGAGAACATCAGTGAAGATTTGCTGACACAAGCTGTGATGTCACTTGTACCATTGCTGTAAGTAAAACCAGTTCAGGGGAGCTGCAGGAGGTTGAATGCAGCAGCCTCTGCTGAGATCTTTGGATCTATCACATCTTGGTCTACTTGGTCCAAAGTGTCAGAGATAACAAAAGCCACGGGATCCTCTCTGAACTAGAGAAAACAAAGCCAGAAGTAGTTCAAGAGAAGGAGAATGCTCTGCATTGGTTTCATGTCCTTTTAATAAGTTTTTACCTATTCTTTTATGACTGTCCCCAGTGTAGCGTATCTTCAGGTCCTGTATGTGTCAGTATGCAGTGGCTGTTTATCCCAGAGAACCCTCACTGTCAGGGAGCTGTGATTTATAAATGACTTTGGACAGGATCTTCCAGAAGAGTGTTAATAGCCAAGGGAAAAACTATATAGAAAAACAAGTTGCAAAGAGTGTGCGCAGCTGATGGACCCATGAGTGCAGAACTTGTCTGGGACTCATGGATCATAGAGTTATCCCCCTTCCTATCTAATATCCTACAAAGTGGTTGCTGACAGCTGAGAAGGGAATCCTGTGACTTAACCTACTACTGTGCTTTTTATTACACAGAGGGTACAATAATTCAACCCTTGGCTAAGCTTTGAGCAGTAACATTATCCTATTGTGTTGTTTGAAAAAGGAATCTTCTGCCTTTTGAGCAGAAGTTGGCAGGGATTAAAATGCCAGGCAGGAGGGGAAGCTGTGTATCTGTTTCAATTAAAAACGTTTAGTGTCAAGTACCACTAAGCTGCGGTGTTAGTCAGGCATTCCAGTTTGTGACCTGGCAGGAAACTATGTGATTTATGGTCTGGGGGATGTCTGTAACAGAGAAGGAAGGGGAAAAAAAAAGGTCTTCTGCTGATTGTATACTCCTGGGCCTGGGTTAATTTAGAGATATTTTGATTGTAAACTGGTCAGTCACCAGAGGAGTGGTGCCTTCAGGATGGGTGGTGCCTTCAGACTGTGCAAGTTAAGAAAATGTTCTATTTCTGGTGTCCCTTCAGGTTTTCCTTATTGATATTGTCTTAAATTTGAGATGTCGACATACCTGATGCTTGAAGTTTGGGTAACTTGGATGCTGATCTTGAGCAAAACATGTACATGGAGCAGTGCACAGATCTTTGCTTTCCCTGTCAGACCAGCTGTAGAGCCCAACAACCACAGTGTCTTAGGGTAGTGTTGGCCAAATCATGAGTGCTGTTACTACATATGGGGGTGAGGGGGCTTTTACTTTAATACCAGCCACTGAAGTCACTTTTAGGTCAAGCAGTCCTCCTCTGGTGGCTTCACAGCCGGGAAAGAGGATCAGTAGTGCAGTCATGCCTGGAGTAGAGATAGGAAAAGTTTGTTAGCCCGAGTAGGTTATTTTCCAGGGAAGGCTTTAGGGAGAAGCTCTCACTGCAGCACTGAACCACCTCTGCTGGTGTCTCTGGCTCAGGAGTTGGCTGAGAAGGATTTGATACAGAAATACAACACAGGAGTAAAACCAGCCTGGTTCTTTGTGTGAAGAGGCTAGTGAACTCTGTGCTCAGCAGTAACACAGTCAAACGAGCAGGAGCTGTCATGACAAAGTGGGAAAGACCAAGGAATAGCATTTGCAGGTCTATTGGAAGTGAATTCCTGTGGATGGTAAGGCTGGGACCTCTAAATGAAGTCTTTCCCTCCATTCCAGTGCAGTGATTTATCCTTTGGGTAGAGTGGCAGGTTTGTGTGAACCCGCTTACAGCCCAGCACATGGCTTAAGTCTTGGGTAACTGGAACAGGGAGTTGTCAGAGCTGGTGAGCAAAGGCTGTGGATTTGTGTGCATAGTGAAATACGTGTATGAGGATAATAATGTTTAAAAAGAAACACAAAACACTTGTGGGTAATAGCTCTTCAGAGTGCTAGTGCCTTAAAAGAGAAATCTAGCACAGTGCTGTGGAGGTCACCAGTGCTGCCAGTGATACTGGAGGCTGAAAGGCTTTGGGTACAGGTCTTAGCTTCCAACAACCTGATTTGTTGGGTTCTGGTTCAAAATATAGCACAGGTGTGATGTGTTCATCACTTGGGCTGACAGAGCATTTGGCTGCTGTGAGCTCTAGCAGCTGCAGGAGTAGCAGCTCATTTGTCTGCAGGTTTTTATCCTCTCTGGTTGGCTCTTGTTGATGTTGCCAGCACACAGAGTCCTGACAGGAACCTCATCCAGTCCTAGCTATTACGGAGCCCTGTCCCCTCACCCTGAGGAGCTGCGTGGTCTAGGGGACATGATATATGGGAGTTGAAAGGAAGTTCAGCACTTTGCCTGGCTTAATTTTTGTATAACTGTGTAACTTCCTAGATGCTCGTGTTCAGCACTGGGTGACATCTGCCTGTACATGGCCTTTAAACAATCCTGATTACAGTATGAAAAGAACTATGGTACAAAACTGCCTCAGCGCAAAGGCACACTTGTATAACTGCTGTTTTTGTAGTGCTGTTTGTTCTGATTCGAGCCTCAGCCCCAAGCACCTGGATGAGCAGAGACCTGTGCAGTTTAGAAAGGGTTTCCCTACTGGAAAGAAGCTGAGTATGACAGGAGGGTGGAGGGAAGAGCAATGCAGGCAGAGGAAGCTGAACAAACATCACTGCTCCTGTAGACAGATTCATAACGTTTTCCTTGTGGGGGTATCATGGGAATGCTACAGCAGATGATTAAGCAGAGATTCTAGATAGCCAAACAGCTTTAGAGGAAACTTATTAAGCGGCTTTCATGTAGGCTAATATTTTCAGTCTTTGAGACTGCTGTGATCTCTAAATCCTTGAGTGACTCAAGCTGTAATAAAACTTCATTTAGAATTTCTGTCTGAACTCCTTACTCCTTCGTAGGAGCTCTGTGTGGGATGAAATAGGAATGGTGGAAACTGGCCTCATGTCAAGTAAACACTGAGTTCATTAAGCCCTGCAGCCTCAAAGAGCTTGGGAGACAGTCTGGCCGACCACTTTCACAGGGAGCAGGGCTTGATAAGCTTCTCTGTGTCCAAAGGCAACTAGTCTATAAGCAGTGTTTTGTCTGGAGGTTTGTTAGGAAATCATGCCTTCAGTGTGCAATCTTACAAGAGAATTGAGTGGATGGAAGTCCAGGACTGGTGAAGTTAACAGTGGAGGGAGATTTGGCATCTTGGAATTGATTGTTATGTATGTAAGCACCTGCACCTCCTCAGGGCACTCCAGCAGGGGCAGAGGTCTGGAACCAAAGAATGCATTTGACCACAGACTTGAGTTTATAAAACCGCACTTCATCTGCAGTGAAAGAACCAGTAACAAGGATACTGGTGGATTACCCATTGGGTCTGTAACAGGACATTCCAGAGGTCTCCCATACCACAGGGTGCCACTTTGCTGTGGGATCTGGGTGCACTTTTATTTCAGTGCTTTATGACACCTGTTGGCAAGCCAGGTATTCATTTCCATGCTCTACAAGAAAATGCAAGCTCTGCTGCTCAGCCTTGCTTTTACCTCTTCAATACCAGTAAAATTACAGAATCATGGAACAGTTTGGGTTGGGTTGGAAGGGTCCTCAAAGGTCATCCAGTTCAAACCCCTGCCATGGGCAGGGACACCTCCCACTGGATCCGGGGTTCCAAGCCCCATCCAACCTGGTCTTGAACCCCTCCAGGGATGGGGCAGCCACCCCTGCTCTGGGCAACCTGGGCCAGGGCCTCACCACCCTCACAGGAGAACATTTCTCCCTAAGATCTCATCTCAATCTATCCTCTTTCAGCTGAAAACCATTCCCCCTTAGCCTACCCCTGCACTTTCTGATCAAAAACCCCTCCCCAGCTCTCCTGTAGGTGCTCTGAGATAACAAACTCCTGCTCTTGGTGTCAGTGCATTGTGCTTTTTGGGTTGAAATCTCGGATCTTCATGAGACTCGCAGATAGACTGGGAGTTGATACTCAACTGTCTATAAAGGTGGAATATTTTGCTTAGATTTCTGTCCTATAAGCTCAACTTGATGAGAAATGAATCTGTAATCTCCCCAGACTGAGCTGTCTGACTTGCTGACTCTCATATCTTTCTCTTGATAATGAACTGATAGTACCTTTAAGAACAGCTTTCATAGTCACTATCTGTATAGCAGAGCTCCTTCCCTTCCTCATGGCTTGGGCAAACTTCACTGCAGGAGTCTCTACTTCCTGTTTCTCCCTGACCTGTGCGCTTCTTCTCAAATCTTGTGATACTTGATCTGCTTTAGTTTTGAAGCTTTTCTGAACTAAAACTTTTGGAGCTGGGCAGAACACACGAGGGAGAAATAAAAACAAAGCTGGTTGTGTATGGGTGACAGGAAATGGCAGAGGACGAGGGAGGGGAAGCAGCAGGGGATGCAACCTGGTGGTGCCTGAGCTGTCCTGCCAGAGCTGATTGGGCAGAGTCCTGCTGGGTTTGCAGGACGGTGTCTGTTCACATCTGCTGGTGAGAAGGAGAGCTGAAGACTCTTGGTTCTGTGCCTCAGATGCCTTTGACCATGTCTACTGCACATTTCCTGATTCTGAGGTGAAGTTTCAGAGGGTTTGTGTAAGCTGTGTTTTTCCAGCTACAATCAGCCCTTTGGAGCACATTGCTGAGATTCCTTAAAATAGGAATAGGAAGGCCCTGATCTCTCAGTTTCAGGCAGCTTGATGTGGTGTTTTGTAACAGGAAGGAAATAATGGATCATACTTTCAGTGCGTGTTTTATTGTGCGTCTGATAAAGCTGAAGGAGGGAGCAAGCGCTCTGTTCGAACAGGAGTTGTCCTGGGTAATGGTTATCTTGAGCTGAATGGCAGGATACAAATAGGGAAGTGTTAAAATTGCGTCAGAAGGAGGAACTTGCAGTTCCCTAACCCAGGCTGTTTTGAGACACCATGGAAAAGCAATGTGTTAAATGTTTGCACAAGCATTGGAAGCAGTTTTTGGTGAGGTGAGGGCTGGACTCTTCTCATTCAACAGTGCAGTGTTAAGTTGGTGTCTCATGGCACCCAGTAAAGCTGTGCTCTGAAGTCCATAGCCTAGAGCACTTTTTGCAATACAGAGTCAATAAGTCACAATCAAATGGTGCTGAACTTGACTGAGATCTGTCTATGAATACAAAACACACTACTGCTCAGAACCAGGAACGAACTCTCTTGTACTGGGGGAGTCAGCAAGTGGTGCATGCAAAGGTGATGTATTACCTTTACACATCGTGACAGAGGGATGCTCTTCTTTCTGCAGAGTGACCAGCAGCTGGATTGTGCCTTGGATTTGATGAGGCGTCTGCCTCCGCAGCAGATAGAGAAGAATCTCAGTGACCTCATTGACCTGGTGAGTACTGGATGCTGTAACTGAGTCATGGCTGAGTCCAGGCTGTGATGCAGAACTGGTATGTAAGCAGTTTCTGAAGCACCTCAGAGATGAGGTGGTTTATGTCTCTCCTTGTCTTTGGGCAAGATGGGAAGAACACAGTGATTGCCCAAACAATGTTAGGAATCCATGTGCATATTTTGAGCAAGCCAACAGGTATAACTGTATGCACAGGCATGCTGTCCATGGAGGGTCATTAGCAGCTTGCTTGGTGAAGTCATCACTAGTTAGAAGGCTGCAATTTGGAGCACTTTATCCAAGGTTGATGTCTATTCATCTACGTGTATGGCATCTCCTGGTGAGCTCTTGGACCGTCTGCAACTGGACGCAGGGCTTGTGTGGTGGGCACAGTGAAAGTGTGGTGGCACCTGCTTCAGAGATGTTAGTGAGACGGAACACTTCGGAGCATACCCAGATCTATTTATAACGTACCCTGTGGTTCAGTGATGATCCAAGGAAAAGTACCTAGCCAGCCATTTTGTCCCCAGTACCCGTTTTCTGCTTGCCTGGAAACAATTGGGTTTTGTTTATAAACTGGTAATGAAGAAAACACAGTTAAGAAGGATGCGTATGATCATTACCAGTTACTTTCCTGTGAAAAAACTTTTCACAGAAAGGGTTATCAGGCATTGGAACAGGCTGCACAGGAAGGTGATTGCATCACCATCCCTGGAGGTATTTAAAAGATGGGTAGATGAGGTACTGAAGGACATGGTTTAGTGGCAGAAAGGAATGGTTGGACTTGATCTAAGAGGTCTTTTCCAACCTAGTGATTCTACGATAGGGTTTAGTCACACATCCTGAGGTGCACAACTGGGTTGTGACAGACCTGGCTGGGGTTGGCCATCCTGGAGACAGCATGGGGCCCAGCTGACTCTAGAGTAATTTAAAGTATCACTGAAATATGGAGTTATTCTATACAGAACATACTGCATGAGCAGCTGGTAAAATTTTTCTGTTGTCCAGATTAAATATTGCTTCCTTAGAATCATAGAATCACTCGGATGGAAAAGACCTTTGACGTCATAGAGTCCAGCTGTACCTGTCCACTACTGAACAATAACCCTGGGCACCTCATTTTAATCATCTTGTAAATCCCTCAGGAATGATGACTCCACAACCTCCCTGAGCAGCTTCTTGGCAGTGCTTGCGAACCCTTTTGGTGAAGAATCTTTCCTGATATCCAATCTAAACCTCCCTTGGCACAACCTAAGGCCATTCCTTCTCATCCTGTCACCTGTCGTTTGGTAGGAGAGCCCATCCCCCACCTTGCTACAACTTCCTTATTTCTCACCTAAGCTGCTAAATTTTTGCAGATCGAGGATATTGAGACTGGAACAGAGCTGATAGGGCTGTTGGACCTTCCAGTTGTTCCTTTCCTCCTACCTTTAGTAAGAAATACATCCTTTTTCTGTAGCAGTGCTGAATTTCATGCGTGATCCCATCAAACCTCTTCCAGGAGAGCCTAGGAACCTGATGGTTCTGCACATTTGAACTAGTACCTTTTAACTGAATTGGTTTAATTGTGTCTGTGCTGTTTGTCACCTCTGTATGCAAGCGATCAGCTGCTGACCAGGTAGAAGGTGAGGTGAGGAGATCTGTTCCTACATGGTATTGAAGCTGTGTTAGGAAACCTGGGGAGAGACCTGTGGTCAAATCAGCCACAGTGTTTTGAAACTTACCAAACTCTGTTTAAATGGTGCTTTTAGTTCCATAAGCCCAGGTAAGAAAGTTCCCTGGGTCAGGAAAGAAATTATTCCCTGCAGGAAGGAATTACTTTTCTCTTGAAAGCATTTAGTAATTGGCTACATCTGTGCCGCCAAATCTCTTGGCAACTGAAAGCATCATTCTTGTGGCTGTTGCTGGAAGTAGGGCGCAATAATGAAATCATTGATATGATCTGATGTGACACAGTTGGGTTTCTGATGAAATCTGGGGGCCTGAATGAATATCGGGGCTTCAAGCAGCTCCAAGGACCATTCAGAACAAGGAGTTGTTTGGGTAGTGTTGGTAAGCTTGACTGTGTAATTGGTATGAGGTTCTTTTAATGACTCAGAAAATTGCTGGTTACCTCTAAATGCTGGAATTGCGTTTGGATGGTGCTCATTAGTGCTCTGCATGCTCTACATGCTTTCCGTCAGCAACACGCTCACTGGTCTTCTTTTCATATTGCCAGTGTAACATGAAACAGAGCAGTGTGAATAGCGCTTGGTGAAGGAGAGGCTGTGACTCCCACATGAGTCACTGTGGTCCCAAGTTGGGGGAGGAGATGAAATAGTTTGTTAAATCCAGTAGAGTTTCATAGAATGCTTTGAGTTGGGAGGGACCTTTTCAGGTCATCCAGTCCAACCCTCCTGCAGAAGCAGGAACATCTTTAACCAACTAAGATTGCTCAGAGCCCCATCCAACCTGACCTTGAATGTTTCCAGGCATGGGACCTCCACCACCTCCCTGGGCAACCTGGGCCAGTGCCTCCTAACCCTCACAGGAAAACATTTCTTCCTTATATCCAGTCTAAATCTGTCCTGCCATAGTTTAAAAAGTCACTAACCCTTGTCCTGTCACAACAGACCTTCTAAAAAGTCTGTCCCCATCTTTTCTGTAGCCTCTTTCAGTACTGGAAGGCTTCTATAAGGTCTCTCTATTTCTTCGTTGTTGAGAAGGCTGTAGACCTTTTCTGTAGTCCACTCACAGCTTGATGTCTGCAGACTGAAGACTATGCTGGCCAGACCAAAGCTGTGTACCACTGTCAGAGGTCAGAAAACACCAGAAGCCAGGCTCAGGCAAATAGTTTCTTGACCTTTTCCAGCAAGTTTCATCCAAACCTTTGCAGCTGGTGTCTTTGTTCTGTTCCCTGTGCCTTTACTCAGACAGTAACCTCTTTGAAGGGAAAGACTTCAATGCAAGATGAGCATGAGATATGTTAAATTTGTGAGGGAGATAAAAAGGTGGCAACCTGACTTCTGCTTCCTCTGTCTTTTGGAGTCCTGGCTTTGTTACAGCACTGTGCTGGAGCAGACAGGGAGCAGCAGCCCCCACAGGGTTTTTAAATTGTAAACATTTTTCATTTTCCATTATTACTTGATGTCTGCAGCTCAGCTTTCCTTAGTTTTTCCATAGGAATTGATCTCCAGACTGATGAATGGAGCCACTGTTGTGATGCTTGCTTAACATCCATTGAAAAGGAGAGGAAGATTATAGAATCCTGGAATGGGTTGGGTTGGAGAAGACCTCCAAACCCATCCAGTTCTACCCCTGCCACAGGCAGGGACACCTCCCCCTGGATCAGAGGCTCCAAGCCCCATCCAGCCTGGCCTTGAACCCCTCCAGGGATGGGGCAGCCACTACTGCTCTGAGCAACCTGGACCAGGGCCTCCCCACCCTCACAGCAAAATATTTCTCTCTTAAGGTCTCATCTCATTTTTCCCTCTTTCAGCTGAAAACCATTCCTCCTCAAAATGTCTTTGTATGCAAAAGGGTTTCCAAAACTGACACTGCACTCCTAGGTTGATATTACTGCTGGGAAGGGTGACTACACTTTGTTCCCTCTGTGGAACTCTTACTCTCAGAGCCAGGCTCTGCTGCTGGTTTTTACTTAACAACAGAGCATCCTGGTGCCAGTCTGGGCCGTGGGGTGTGTCCAGTACTGTGTGTTACTGCCCCCATGTGTTGGGCTCTGAGGGAAAGGGTCCAAACTTGAACATGAAGGAAAATGCAGAGAGAATTTTTGAGTCAGTGGCCCTCATCAGACTAGACACTTCTCATTCATTAGCAAAACAGTTTGTGGTTTGCCCTTTTACCATGTCTATTGTTGCATTTTTCAGACTACTGAGTCCTCAATTAGAGTTCATTAGTGACCTTGTCAGTCACTAGTCTCCTGAAGTTGTGCCGGAAAGAAACTGCGCGTGGTGTGGGAACGTGCCTTGGCATGGAATGCTCTGCTTGGGATTCAATTAGTCGTTATTTGTAAATAGACTGCTCGGAGGTTGTCAGAATGTACAAGAGGACTTAAAGCCCCTGCAAGGAATTTGCTGTAGGCACATAGGTTTTGTAAGGACAACTAGTTTAAATTAGAGTAATTTTCCATGTAGCTCCCATGGAAGCTGGGGTAATGAAGCCTTGGAGCATCTCCCTGCCAGCCAGGTCAGAACTGTAAAGTGGTTTCCAGAAGAGGAATGCGAAAGGGATTACTCTGCTCTGATGTGGAGTTGTGAGGATTTGCCAAGTGATAGCACTTGTACTAGTAACACAGATGTTCCTTGTGTAGTGTAAATCACATTTCGCCTCCTTTTGGCCTCAAGTTTTCCAGAAGTTGCTGCTGCTGTTAAGCTGTACTTCATTGAAGTCAATTCTGAATCCCATCTGGTCTCATCTCTTACTGAAAGGAGAATATTAAGGGTATCTTCTGGATGGAAATTTTCCTTGTGTTAATTAAGAGGGAGATCTTACATTAGCTCATGGAAATCAGTGTCCTGAAGTCCTGAAGCTGGTAGTGCTCACTTCTGAGTGGCTGATCAGTTCATGCTAAAAGACCTGAGCCACCCAAGAGTTGTCCTGGTTCCTTTCTCATAAAATGAATTGTGCAGCAAGTCTGTCTGTGTGTACTTCTAGCCATGCTCTTTACAAGAGAAACCCTGAAGAAGGCACCAACTTCCAGGTAGTGCTGGACCTCTGGCCAAGAGACCTTGCAGGGCACCCAGGACACCCGGCAGGGTAGGTGAGCATGAGCTGGGTCACAGCTGCCAGGATGGATTCTTTGTGGGTTTTTTTGCAGGATAGGTTCACTGAGCTGTCTTAGAGGGGTGCTGCACTGGGAAGGTGGGAGTTGGATTGTGCTCATGGGCCTCATGAAGCAAGTGAGTAGTCTGTGCTAGGATTGTCTTAGAATCATGGAACAGTTTGGGTTGGAAGGGACCTCAAAGCCTACCCAGTCCAAACCCCCTTCCATAGGCACCTTCCCACACCTCCCACTGGATCAGGCGCTCCAAGCCCCATCCCACCTTTCCTTGAACCCCTCCAGGGACGGGGCAGCCCCCACTACTCTTGAGGCTTTGACTTGAGTGTGGCAGTTGATGTGCTCTTAGTCTTGGTAACAGTTAGACAGGTTCTCTTTGCAAGTAGGAATTTCCTGCTGAGTGTTCGATTTGGATGCTTGCTGGTGTGTATATAATATAAATTAGATGAAAAATCCATCTGACTCAGAAAAATCAGATGGCTGGCACGAAGCGGGGATGGAGAACCAGCCTTGCAAAACTGGCTCACAAAACGGACAGGCAGGTTTGCCAAAAGAGCAAACTTTGCTCACAGCCCCAGCTTTTCTTCTCTCTTTTCCCAGGAAGAGTGATATTTCAATAATACTCAGTTTACTCCCTAAAATGAAGGCTTTCTTGATATACAGAATCAAGTTCTGCCATAAAAGGATTAAAGCAAGAGTTCTCTATAGATCTCAACATCAGTAACTTCCCTGGTTGTTTTTTCAAGGCTCTGCCCACAGTTGGAGACGTGGAAGGGGATTATATCTCCTACTATCACAGGAGAATGTGTAAGGATTTTTAACACTATGTGTTACTTACTAGAAAGTCCTGGAGTGATTGATTTAAAAATGTAGAAACTTAGGAATAGTTGACCAATATTAAGGCTCTTGCTTCCCATGTGCCTCCAGGCGAGCCTCAGATCCACTTGTGTGCCTTCAGTAACGAGATATATGGAGCTTGAGGATTATCCCCAGGAAAACTGCATGGCTTGGGCTGTACAGGTCATAAAGAACATGAGAATGTGACCGGAGGGTTTTGTATTTGGAGGCCAAGAGCCTGAGTAGTGTAAGATAGAATAATTGAATGCAGCTGCCCAGCTGAACATCCAGTGAGGGTGGGAGAGGCTTAAAACAAATCAGACTCAGTGAAAACTTAGAGTGGAAGCAGAAGCATATGGTCAACCTTGTGGTCCGAGAGCAGAATTTCTTACTGGTTCTTCTGTCTGGGCTTATGGACCTGAGATAGGCTTTAAGCCATCCACAGCGGGCTGGGTTTCCAGTGCTGGGGTTATTATGTAAATAAAGGAACTCTGGCTTTCTGAATGAATTGGTTGCAGAGAACCAGCTTTCCATTTGGTCAGTGCTGTAAGCAGGAGCTTTTCCAGCTGGAACAAATCACCTCTGGATGTCATGTTGGCAGTGGGAGATAGCAATTCCTATATGTAAACTGTTACTGAATCACAGAGTGACCTGCACTGGAAGGGACCCACAAGGATCATCAAGTCCTACTCGTATCTCTACATAGGACACCCCCAAAATTTACACCATATGTTAATGGGGTGCTTGGTGTGGAGCTGGCAACTCCACTTACTTGAGACTGTAAAAGTGAGTTTCATTTCTGACTTCATCTTCACTTACTCTTCTTAACCCTACAGTGTTAGTTTTTCCTTCCAGACCTTGCTGCTGTTAGAGATTCTTAAATGTCAGTTTAAATGCCTTTCTAAAGGAGGGAGATCGCTTGATAAGCTTGATTCCTCATTAGAAACCTCTCCTAAAGATGGAAGGGGAAGTTAGGATGTAGAGCCACCACTGGAGAGAGTGTGCCTTTGCATGTCCTTCAGTGTTACTGGACTTGATACCAGCAGTCGAGGCTTCCCAGGGTATCAATGCGCTGGGGTGGCTTGTGGGACTGGTGCCTGGTAATGAGAGATGGGAGCCTTCCTCTGCAGGTCACTGGTCAAGCTGGTTGTCCCTGCCAGATGGCTGGTATTTTTTTTTCTCAGTCAGCTACAGAATGCTGAGCACAGCCAAAGCCCCGTGTTACCCTGCGGGTCCCAGGAGCAATGCCAAGGATCCATTTGTGAATGGTAGTCATCTCTCGGAGATTTTAAATGTAGTTCACAGAGCTGAGTTGAAAAATTCAGTAATTAACGTAACATTTCTGCTCTGACAGCACTAACTGGGATGTGGAGCTGCAGTGTTGTTAGTGTTTGAGTTTTCCCAGAAAAGCCACTTGTTTTTAATTGGGTTTTTTGGATAATTCTTGCAGTTCTGGAATTCAATGCAAATGGTCAAATGAAGTGGAGCTGTTTCCAATATCCATTACATCTGGTCTTGAGCACACAAGTACATTTAAGTGTCATTTAATAAAACCTGAAGAATGTGTGGTACTTGGACATCTGATGGATCTAGTTAAGGTTTACCAATGTGTGGATTTGGGGCAGTGACTTCTGTAGTGGGTTTAGGCCCAAGATGAGTAGAGCTAGGCTACCTTTTGAATTCTCACAATATCCGTTAGACCATGTCCCTGTTCAGTGGGAACAGGAAATTCTGAGGTGCTGGAATGACTCAGAAAAAATATATTTTATGAGATGCTGGCCTGGAGAGAAGGAATCTGGGCTGGAGGGGGCTTGGGTGCCAGAGTGGCTGTGTTGCCAGAGGGGTGGATAACTTGCCTGGGCTGCTCTGTGTGTTTGAGCAATTTCCCTGTGGGACACAGGCAGTGGTTTTGGCCCCTTCTGGAATGAAGTGAATTGTCTTAAAGAATTAAAATTAAATCTTCAGAGTTCATGTGGAATTAAAATACTTGCTGTCCTGTTTAGCTGTGACTTTTAATTAAAACCCGTTCTTGTTGTGTGCATTCAGATGCCTTCATGTTGTGGACACACCTTCAAAAGGCAAACGGGTCTGAATGCTGCCTTTGCTCATCTTTTGAAGCTGGCTTCATCTTCCTGCTTATTCTATAAGGAAAAAATGCTTCACCTTTAATTTTGCTGCATTTCACATAGTTTTCCAGTGTGTCAGGTTCCTGTCGAGGTCAGTACACGCTGACCTCTGAATAAACATGGAAAAAGACTGTTTCCAAGCACAGATCCTTATGCTAACAATATTGCTGTCTTGGTTGTGAACAGGATTCACTTCAGTCAAGGCTGTAGAAGAAAACAACCTTGTTGTACTTGGACTAGTAAGATGAACTATTGACTGTCCTGAGTATGTGAGGTCTAGAATGTGATGCAAGTCAGGCAGCATGGTCGAAGCAGGGATGGGGAGTGCACGCAAGACCTGAAGAGTTGAAGCACTGTTCTTGTCTCTCCTAAACGTTTTTAGGTACTTGTTTAGTTGTATTTTAAAAAGTAATTAAGAATCAGTTGTTTAGTTGATAATGAGTTCCTTTCACTTCAAAGTGCATTGAGGAGGAATGATTGTGAGGTGAATTACTCCAAAAAGTATACTGTTTCTACTTTGGCACAAGTGATTATTTGTCTTGATAGCAGAGCAGTTGACTTAATTAAAACACTGTCCACATACCTGGCTTGCTCTGATGACGAGTATGGTTACACAGGACAACAGAACCCTTGTTCGACATGCAGGAGAGCATGCTCAGCTCACTTCCATTCCTTTTTTTCCCCTCTGGGCTACATTCATTGTCTATCTCCTTGGAAGAAAAGATCTCACAGACACAGTGCTTGGTTGGTGCTCCTGAATGCTGCTGCTGTTTCATTCCAGGTGGGCCCACTGAACCAGGACTCTCTGAGATTCCCCTTTTTCCCATTCTGATTTACATTGCAGGTGGTCTCCCTCCATTGCCTACGAACACTCACCATCCTGGTGACTGAGGGCTTGTTGATAGAAGTGTGGGTGCATTAGGTTCCAGTGCTGTGGCCTAGTGAATTTAGTGCTGGCCTTTAGCTAAAGGTGAAGGTTAAAATTGGGTTCTACATCTGACCTTCCACTTAGAGTGGGGAAAAAACTTGTGTCAAAATAAAGATGGGAGCCCAGTCGTTGCTTATCAAAGCTATTTGGATTGTTTTATGTGTTCATCCCAGTGACACTAGTTTATAGCACAGGGATAAATTGAACAAAGTCCCTGCTTTGGCATTTCAGAATTTGTGCTGGAGAGAGGCAGTCATGGAATGGTTTGAGTTGGAAGGGACCTTTAAGCCCATCCTGTTCTACCCCCCACCATCGACAGGGACACTTCCCCCTGGATCAGGGGCTCCAAGCCCCATCCAGCCTGGCCTTGAACACCTCCAAGTGTGGGCCAGCACCACAGTGCTTTGGAAAGGTTCAGGACTTGACATGGAGAAGGATTTAAGGAAAGATGTATCCATAGCATGAAATAACCTCTCAGTGCACTGCATCTGCCGGATTAGCCTGACTGTGCCAAACATCTCATGGTTGCATGTTCTCAAATGCAAAGGACCTCAAAGCAGAATGAACTGCATAGTCTCACAAACATTAAAGCTGTGAATTCCTGTGTTCAGATTGCTACATTTGCCTGGGAAGCATCTTCCTAGCGTGGAAGAGGAGGCCTAGCACTCATAAATCCTGTAAATTCATTCTTAGAGAGGCAGTGCAGCAGCTGCTGAAAGTTGGTACAATGAGTGATACAGAAATGTCCCTCCTGGGCTGCCTGTACCATGCTTGGATGTTTTTCTGATAATTAGAATTACATGATAATTCCGTCTGCTGGAATCCCAGCTACTTTAATAAACGCCCTTGAAACTTTCTAACACTTCCAGAGTAGATGAGTGGGTTTTTTACCTGTTTTATACTGAAAGAAGAAGAAAGAGAAAAGAATGTATTGCCTGAAATCCTGTGGAGTGTCTGGCCATGGATACACAGCACGGGTTACCATGGAGTATTGCAGTAGAGTGTGGTGGTTTAGTCAAGATAGGGTACAATGCTCTCACTGTTACAGCTGTAAGAGCAGACAGAGCTCTTGAAAATGGGAAAAGTCACTGTGCTTATGAATCTATGTTACCAAATCATCCAGAGGTGAGTTTAGTTCATCTTTACTACATAGAAGTTAGATTGTATTTTAAAACCTATATGTTAGGAGTTCCTTCTACTCTTATCAGAGGTTGTGCTCTCCCACTGAGCAGTTTGGGAGGACCACACCAGGCACGCGCTGTTTCTGAAAGAAAGATAAAGCTGAAAGTTATTTCTGTGGCTTTTTAGAAGTGTTATATTCACACCTAGAATACTGTGTCGAGTTTTGGACCCCTTGTTATAAGAATGACATTGAGGTCCTGGAACGTGTTCTGAGAAGAACAGTGAAACTGGTGAAGGGAATGGAGACCAAGGGTTATGAGAGGTGGCTGAGGGGACTGGGTTTGTTTAGGGGAGAGGAGGCTGAGGGGAGACCTCATCACTGTCTACAACTACCTGAAAGGAGGTTGTGCTGAGGTGAGATGTGGGCTCCCAAGTGACAGGTGATAGGATGAGAGGAAATGGCCTCAAGTTGCACCAGGGGAGGTTTAGATTGGACATTATGGAAACTTCCTTCACTGAAAGAGTTCTTAGGCACTGGCAGAGGCTGCCTAGAGGTGTGGGGTGGTGGAGTCCCCATCACTGGATGTGTTTAAAAGATGACTAGATGAGGTGCTCAGGGATATGGTTTAGTAACGGACAGGTATGGTTGGGCTCAATGATTTGAAAGGTCTTTTCTAACTTAGCAATTCTATGATTCTGTAGTTTGGATGTTATTCAGAGCATTTCTGCAGGAGAATGGACTGTCATGAATTGGGAGTTTAAACGTATATTTGAAGTTTGAAGCCTTGTGCAGCCAAGACCTCTGGTGCTCCATTCCTGCACGTGTAGCGCACGGATTTTCCTGAAGAAATGAAATGGAGGGTCTGGGAACAGCACCACTTCTCTCTGCATTGTGTTTCCATCCTTGTTACTCATTGTGAGCACACGTCAGAGTGAGGAGTCTGTTCCTTGGCGCTTATCTCAGCTGATGGGCAGCTGGCTAAGGTTCAGCCGAGCAGGAGGGGTGTATTCAGCTGGTCCCTTAGGAACAACTCAGCTCATGAGGATGAGGTGCTCTGGGTCTTGTTGTGTGTACAGCTGGAATTGAAGCAGGCATCTCAAGTCGCTTTCCACTTGAAGAATCAACCTAAAATTAATGGAGAAGTGAGGGCAGAGATAAACTGGAACCAGCTGGGCTCATGAGCACGGATACATCTTTGCTCTTAACTCACTCCAGGATGCTGCTGATCTCTATCAGTTATGGGGACCAGTGGGGTTGTCTGCTTGCAGAAGAAACAAAGATTCTCCTAAAAGCTGCTTTGCTTCTTGTCCCCTTGTATTTACTCAGTGAATGTGGAATGGTTTGAGGTTGCGTCAGCCAGGTCTCCAAATATCAAATGATGAACTATGAGAAGCATCCAGCATTATACAAACACTGCCCTGCCCTGCTCTTTGATCTGGGCTCTCCAGTTGTTCCTCTGGACCACATCACAGCGCACAGAGACCAAAGCGAAAGACCCCAAATAAACATTTCAGCTTTTTTGGTGTTGTTGGTAACTTTACCAGCCCTTTCTTGGTTTCCCTTCTCTTTTTTTGTGTGCTTGTGGGGTGACTCTGTGGGTTTTAGGTGTTGCACCTCTTGCAGCCACATCTCACTTTGTCCTTTGGCTGTTCTGGGTTATTGCTCTTTTGTGGTCACATTGTTTTACATTCACTCCTGCTTACTTTGACTTAACTTCCCCTGTATGTCACTGCCTTGTACTGGGGATGAGGAATGTTTTCTTTTCAGACAGTTTATTCTCTTACATCACATCTAGTGTGTTAAAACAGCTCGTGCTTACTCTTTCAGGAGCTGTTGCACCCCGATTTGTTTTTAATCATTTAGGCTTCTTTCCTTTGAAATCTCACCAACCAGTTCACCAGAGAGAATGGCTTGAAGAAAGGAAAGCAGATATCTATATTTTCCTTATTGCTTCCTTTTCATTTCTTAGGACTTGTGAATTCATCACGTCATGATTGATGTTAGCCTGGATTTACTTTTCTCTTCCAACTCCAAGTCAAGTTTTCATCTCTGTGATGTAACAGAGACTCCACACTGGTTATTGAATCTTCTGTAGTAGCATATTGTCATCAGTGCATTAAAGAGCTTCCTAGTTGTCTTATATTCTGCTCCATTCCCAACTTTCTTTTGGGGAAGGGTATTTTACTTTAGTCCCTTTCCCTCAAGAACACTTTTCCCAAGGGAAACAGGACACAAATTGCTTAGTAGTAGCTCCAGGAATTGATTGATTGTCCTTGGGGTTAGGACAAGCTGGTTGTGTGCCCTCAAGTATCTACCAGGAAATGGAGCTCCTGGAGGAAGCTGCTGGCATGGTCAAAACCTGCAGTACGGGAATATGGATATGGAAGAGGATTTGGATAACAGGGCTGTCCAGCTCTGTTCAGTGTCTTTATCAATGACCTGGATGAAGGCATCGAGTGCTCCCTTAGCAAGTTTGCGGATGACACTAAGCTGGGTGGAAGTGTGGATCTGCTGGAGGGTTGGGAGGCTCCAAAGGGATGGGAACAGGCTCGATCCATGGGCTGAGACCAATGGGATGAGGTTTAACACGGCCAAATGGCAAGTCCTGCACCTGGGGCACAACAACCCTGAGCAGCTCCAGACTAGGAGAAGCCTGGGGATGTTGGTTGACAGCCAACTGAATATGAGCCAGCAGTGTGCCCAGGTGGCCAAGAAGACCAATGGCATCCTGACTTGTATCAGTAACAGTGTGACCAGCAGGTCCAGGGAGGTTATTCTCCCTCTATACTCAGCACTGGTGAGACCACTCCTTGAATCCTGTGTTCAGGTCTGGGCCCCTCAGCACAAGAAGGATGTTGAGGCTCTGGAGCGAGTCCAGAGAAGAGCAACAAAGCTGGTGAAGGGATTGGAGAACAAGTCTTATGAGGAACGACTGAGAGAGCTGGGGGTGTTTATTCTGGAGAAGAGGAGGCTGAGGGGAGACGTCATTGCTCTCTGTAACTCCCTGAAAAGAGGTTGTGTAGAGGAGGGAGCTGGCGTCTTCTCCGAAGTGACGGGGGACAGGACAGGAGGGAATGGCCTCAAACTCCACCAGGTGAGGTTCAACCTCAATATAAGGAAAAACATTTTCACTGAAAGGGTCATTAGTCAATGGAATGCTCTGCCCAGGGAGGTGGTTAACTTGCCTTCCCTGGAGGTGTTTAAGGTGCAGGTGGATGAGGCACTGAGGGACATGATTTAGAGATTGGTGGGAACGGTTGGACTCGATGATCTGGTGGGTCTCTTCCAACCTGGTGATTCTATGATATCAGCCCCAGGACAAGAGGCCACAGAATGGAATTTGCTTGATCTGCTTGTGCTTGCATCCACTCTAGTTTCATGCTGCAAAAATGTCACTTGTCTCTTAGCAGAGAGGCCTTAATATGCTGCAACCTTAAAAGCAGATCCTGTAGTCCCCGCATGAAGTGCAGGGAGACAGATGGGATTATGAATCCATTAAAAGCTACCTGTGTAGGAGATGTATTTGATTTTATATGCGCGTGCACACAGGCTCATGCATATTTTTATTAGCCAACATGGTAATATTTGGCCGCCTGCCTGGAAACTGTTCTAAACTCTACCCAGAGTGGGAGCTTGTGAAAAATGCACTCCAGCATACGGATGGTGTGTTCTTTTAGCAGCTCCCTCGTTTCCAGTCCATTATAAATATTTACCTTTATGCACCAGTCCTTGACAATCACTATGCTGGCCGTCTTTGGCAAGAAGCTACCATTGGGAACATATGTATTTAAATGTGCTGGACCACACGTGTGGTTAGGTAATTAAAGCTAAAATTACTGGAGGTGGGAATGTAGGACCAGGTTGGAACTGAAGTGCAGCTTTTTAAAGGGTTTCTGGCCTTGGGGCAGATGTGGACTGTTAATAACCAAATTCTTCTGGAGGGTTGCCAGTCTGTTCTAAAATCAACGTGTTGCTCTCTCTTTCCTCCCTGTTTTTGTTTCTCCGAACCACCAGGTCCCAAGCCTCTGTGAAGATCTCCTCTCCTCCGTCGATCAGCCACTGAAGATTGCGCGGGATAAGGTGGTAGGAAAAGACTATCTATTGTGTGACTACAACAGAGATGGAGACTCCTACAGGTGAGTCCGTGTCCAAAGCAAGGAACTGGCTGGGGTGCTTTGTACGTGAAAGCTATAGACAAGCGTGTACAAGTATTGCAGTCCCTTTTCCCTCTTTATTCTTAGGCAAAAAAATAACTATACTGATACTAAACTCTTCACAGTGATGACACCGGGACTGCTCCAACTCTTCTTCCCTTAAGAATTTGACTGTGGAAGTTGTTCTTGGTATTTTCCTAGTGTGAAAGGGCATAAGTATCTTCAGTCCTGCTGTCTGTCTCTGGAATGAGATTGGTTTTATCTTCATTACCACAATATTTCTGCATGTTTTCTTCACTGTGGTTTGCGGTTCTTCATTCAAGCCTGAAATACAATGTGATTATTGTGTTAAAGATATAACTAATGCATTTCTTTTAGGTTTTCTCTAATGTAGTTGTATCTTAGAGCATTCAAACCAATCGGATATCTAGAAGAAATGGTTGTGATGGCCTTGGCATGGAATTAAACCATCTGTTTTTGCAGGATTGTATAATCTCTGGAGTGGAGAACAACAGAAAAGAGATGCTGCAGGCAGTCAGTTCAAACAAAAACTTCTCTGCTGCTATAATAAAGGCTGAACTTGCATCTGGGAAAGGCTCGTTCAATCCTGTTTTGCAGGGGGTTGAGTCAGGTCAAGTTTCTCCTTCTCTGCTTCTCTCTCATGAGATCCTTCCTGGAGTCCTGTGTCCAGTTCTGGAATCCCCACCATAGGAAGGATATGGAACTGTTTGAAGGGGGTCCAGAGGAAGCCACGGAGATGGTCAGAGGGCTGGAGCACCTCCCGTATGAGGCTGGGCTGAGAGTGTTGGGGTTGTTCAGACTGTGGAAGAGAAGGCTCTGGGGAGACCTTAGAGGAGGTCCAGGAATGCTGGGGAGTGGCTTTTGATGATGAAATGCATGGACAGGATGAGGGGGAAGGTTTTTTAAGCAGAAAGAGTGGAGATTGAGATGAGATCTTAGGGAGAAATATTTTCCTCTGAGGGTGGGGAGGCCCTGGCAGTGGTGGCTGCCCCATCCCTGGAGGGGTTCAAGGCCAAGTTGGATGGGGCTTGGAGCCCCTGATCCAATGGGAGATGTCCCTGTCCATGGCAGGAGGACAGAACTGGATGGGCTTTGAGGTCCCTTCTGACTCAAACCATTCAGTGATTCTGTAAATGCCCTGTGGAAACCTTGGCCTAAACTTTTAGCATAGAAAATTTCTCTACGAACATAGAAAATTTCTCTTTGTATTTTCTCTATGATTTCTGAGCACTGTAGGCAAAAGTGTGAAAATATTACAACAATGTAAGCTGTTTGTAGTTCTAATAAAATTTTGAAGTAGGAAGTGCTGTAATACTGGATTGGTACAGAGTGCTTGGTATTTTGCTGCTACTGGAGGCAGTTTGTCTCTCAATGTTTTTATACTATAATTTGCTTTTAGGATAATTACAGTTGAGCCATTCCGCCCCCCTTCTTTGCATTGCCTGACTTTTCTTAATGGCTGTAGTGACACTAGTACAGTTCCAAATATTTAATTAAGATCCACAGAGTCCAGATACCTTTTTGAATACTGCCTTGCCTTGCTTTGATTCTCTTAAGGAGGGCTGCTGGGCTGTGAAGTAATGACTGCCGTCCCTCTTTCGTTGGGACTTAACAGCTCGGCTTTTCTGCTGCTTCTGCTGTCAATTAGGTCCCTTCCAACCCAAACCATTCTGTGATTAGGAGGTTACATATCTGGCTTCCTGGCAGCTCCAGCCTCCCAGCTTGTGGTTTAGTGCTAACAGCTAGACCTGGTCCACGGTAGAATCAAGCTCTGCTGAGGGCAGGTTTGCAGTAGGGTATAAGAATTCGGTTGCAAAGAGGAGTTAGAGAAAATATTTAGCATCTGTTCTTCCCTAGCTTAGGCATCATCACAGCAGCAGATGGGCAGGGAAAGGGTTCTTGAGTAAATTGCTTCTGTTGCTGTGAGGTGCAGGAAAGGTACTCATCTAAACCGAAAGCCTCTTAGTCTGTAGGGGATTTATTCAGCAATCATGCTGAGATTCTTTTTGTCCTCAGAACAAGAGGAGAAGACTGTGAATGGACGCAGAGCTAGACAGTGCCTCTGGGTTTTGGCTGAGTGTCATCTCAGTGAGTTTTTAAACTGTAACTTATTGCAGTGGGCCAAGAAGTGAGAAGGTCTCTAAAGCCAAGTCTTTGCATGATCCTTAGGGTACTAGTCCAGCAATTAAGAGTTTGCTCAGCCTTCTGCAGAAGAGCCTGGTGCCTTTTAAAAGAATTTGCACATGAAGCTTGTGTGTCTGAGTTGATCAGAGCTATGGGCATTTAATCAGTTCTAAATTAGTAACTAGAATAGAGTATTATCACTTCTGCCCTCCAGAAGATCTGCTCACGCAGTGGCATCCTCTGGTGGATGCAGGAGAAGGGATTAGATCCTGTATTTCTTGTGGCTGAAGTTTGATGTTTGTTGCTATCCCCTTGCATCTTCTTTAGGCTGTTGACATGTACATATCTCAGCAGAGGAACAGGAAGCTGTAAGAGGCACTTGCTCACCAACATTATGACATTCTGCAGGAATTAATGCTTGCTCCCCTATTCCTCCGTGTTTAATTAGTGCGAGTGGCAGCCCTTTTGCTAAGGTTGGTTTCATGCTCGCCTCGAAATCCACTCCATGTCTTCCTTTCTGAGAAGATATTTCAATAGTTACAAGGAAGCGGGAGGGCTTATGTGCTATAAATCACTTTGAAATGTTCATGGCTTATTAAGTAATTGGGTTTCAGGAAAGCGATTTCATTTGTTCATAAGAAAAGGTGTAACATGTTAATTGCTGGCATTAAGGAATGCTTTTCCTTAAGGATCTAGATTCAGGCACTCTGGATTGAAGTGATTCTTCCTGCTGGAATTGATTGGTCTCAGCTCTGATTTGTGAAGTCAATTCTTCCCTTCAGCACAAAGACGAAGCCCTTTGTGCCTCTGTTCCGACAGTGTTGTTCATACCTTGTAAAATCCAAAGCTGTTACAGGGAAGCATCTCTTACACTGATTTAATCAATTAGGCCAAAACCTGGGAGGAGTTTTCTCTGCTTTTTAAAACTTTTGATATTTCATCAAAGATTTTTCAGACCCACACACTCCATTAGTGGTCCCAAGAATTGCCATTCCCTGCTTGCAGAGTGCTGTGTCCCCAGTTACTGTGCTTCAAATGAAATACTGGTTTTCTTGGTGATGTTGATAATGGCATTTCTAATCCACGGATTTAAAAGGATTCTGTGGAAAACTGAGCCCCATGCCATCTTGCAGGAAAGGTGGAGCTGGGTAGTCAGGCTTTGCACCTGGAATCAAGTTTTATAGGGTTTTTTTGACTAGCTTTGCAGTTTGCCTGGGAATTAGCTTTGGAAAAGTTCTGCTGTGTTTGGCCATTCAAGGTGATAACTCCAGTCCTGTGGGGCAGCACACAGGGAAATGAATCTTCCAGTGCTCGACCCATCACTGGTAACTCCTTCCTCACCCTGAGATTTGATTTTCTTCATGCAAAACATTGATAAGACCAGGATGCAGTGTTTTGGAGTCACAGACTCATGGAATGGTTTGGGTTAGAAGGGACCTAAAGGCCCATCCAGTCCCTCCCCTGCCTGCCATGGGCAGGGACACCTCCCACTGGTTCAGGGCTCCCAGCCCCATCCAGCCTGGCCTTAAACCCCTCCAGGGATGGGGCAGCCACCCCTGCTCTGGGCAACTGGGGCCAGGGCCTTCTCACTCTCATCATGAAGAACTTCTTCCTAATATCCAATCTAAGTCTTCCTCCTTCCAATTTAGAGCCATTCTCCCTCGTCCTCTCACTCCAGATCCTTGTAAAAGATCCCTCCCTAGCTTTCCTGTAGCCTCCTTCAGATAGTAGAAGGCTACTGTCTGTCTTGGATTATCATAAGCAGATGATTTTCAGTCTCTCCATGTTATTGTCCTGCTGCTGCAGGAGCAGCCTACAGGCATACAGTCTCGCAGGCGCTTCTGCGAGTGCTCCAGTAGCATCAAAGGTTTGTGGAGGATATCAAACACCACAGAATCCACAGTGTGAGGGCAGAGCTTTTATTTTCTTCTTCATAAGACTTCAAGGTCTGTACATTTCCACTCCACTTAACGTGTTTGATCACTCTATTAAATGGAATCCTTATGGGGAATTTGATGCCAACAACACTGAAACCTGTTAGCTGAAACAAAACTAATTTTGTTTAGGGAAATTAGAGGCCTGACTTTTGAAACTCAAGTACTTGTCTCTCTGTCTTTCTTCAAACAACCCCCATTTATATCTTAAATGTGTTGTGAGTACTTTTCCACAAAGAGAAAAAAACCCACAGGGTTGAGTTATGAGAGAGTTTTAGGGGAAGTTGTTGCTGGCACTGTCTGTAATGGGATGAAAATGCCACAATCTGCTGGCTGGGAGAGTCTGTGTTATTGGGATTTCCCGAATTCCCATTCCTACTTTAACTGTCAATTAGATTCTTTTGTATCTTGACTGTGGCTTCTGTGTGGATTCTCTGCTCGCCCATTCCCTCATATGTGATGGAGAAACACAGAAAAAAGTAGGAGTTTTTTTGGAGTCTGCCATTTAAAATATAACAGAGAAAGAAAAAGTCAGCACATCCTAACAAGTGGTGCGTGAGCCCTGGCTCTGCTGTTGCACACATCATGGGAGTGAGGTGAGGACTCTGTGCCTGCGCTTTGGTGCTGCTTGTGCTTGCTTCCTGCTGGGTGTGCGTGTGCAGTGTGGGAATCCCACAGGCAGCACTGGCTGGGCTTTTTGTGTGAATCCCTTCTGGATTTAAGAGAGTCATTAGGTGAAGGAGCTCTGCTGTAGCTGTCGGCTCTTCCCCAAAGCAACCAAGGTTTAAGCAGTTGATGTGAAACAAGAACCCCCACCAGAAGAGCAATGTAGGGGGAGGATGGAGCTGAGTGATGGAGCTTTTCATAGAATCACAGAATGGTTTGGGTTGGAAGGGACCTCAGAGCTCCAGTTCCACCTGCCTGCCGTGGGCAGGGATACCTCCCAGTGGATCCAGTTGCTCCAAGCACCATCCAGCCTGGCCTCAAACCCCTCCAGGGATGGGGCAGCCACCACTGCTCTGGGCAACCTGGGCCAGGGCCTTCCCACCCTCAGAGGAAAATATTTCTCCCTAAGATCTCATTTCAATCTCCCCTCTTACAGCTAAAAACTGTTCCCCTCATTGTATCCCTGCATTCCTTGATCAAGAGCCTCTCCCCAGCTTTCCTGGAGCCCTTTTCTGTACCAGAAGGTGCTCTGAGGTCTCACCACAGCCTTCTCCAGGCTGGACAAGCCCATTCTGGGCTTCTCTGTGCAATATGTTCCTGTTCCTTGGTGTCTCACCTTTTCAGTCAGATGTGGGGAGCCAGGGAGCAGTGAAGTGTGGTAAGAGCACAAAGCCAGGCGCAGCAGAGCCTGTTCTTTGTGCTTTGCTTTACACAGATGGCAAAACTCAATGCCTTTCTGAGCAATGAATAACAAATGAGGCTCTCTGAGGAGAGAGCCTTCACGTATGGACTGCATTAAGACTTAGTGTTCGTAGGCTGCAGTATTGTTAAAAGTGAGCAGACAGAGGTACATCTACCCAGGTACCTCTTAAAACAAGCAGTGCTGTATGGGGCAGGTTATTCACAGGGGAAGTGAAAAGGAGAATGCAGGCTCACAGACTGGGAGTTATAAAAGTCTGGAGCAGCTGGGCAAAGGGTTCCATTAATCTTTTAATACTGAATCTTTCATTAAGAACACAAAACCTCCTCCACACCTGCACAAATCGTAGTAAAATCTGCAGCTTTACAAACCCTGTTAAATTCTTCAAGCTGTTCAAGTGTTTTAGAATCGTAGAATCATAGAATCACCAGGTTGGAAGAGACCCACCGGATCATCGAGTCCAACCATTCCTATCAAACACTAAACCATGCCCCTCAGTACCTTGTCCACCCGTCCCTTATACATCCAGGGAACGTGACTCAACCACCTCCCTGGACAGCCTGTTCCAGTGTCCACTGACCCTTTCTGTGAAGAATGTTTTCCTAATGTCCTGCCTAAAGCTCCCCTGGTGGAGTTTGAGGCCATTTCCTCTTGTCCTGTCCCTTGGGAGAAGAGCCCAGCACCTTCCTCTCTACAACCTCCTTTCAGGGAGTTATAGAGAGCAATGAGGTCTCCCCTCAGCCTCCTCTTTTCCAGGATAAACACCCCCAGCTCTCTCAGCCGTTCCTCATAGGGCCTGTTCTCCAGCCCCTTCACCAGCTTCGTTGCTCTTGTCTGGACTCTCTCCAGAGCCTCAACATCCTTCTTGTGGTGAGGGGCCCACAACTGACCCCGGAATTCAAGGAGCATTCACACCAGTGCCGAGTACAGAGAGAGAAAAATATTGCTGGACCTGCTTGCTATGCTGTTTCGATGCCATTGGCCTTCCTGGCCACCTGGGCCACTGCTGGCTCATGGTCAGTCACTGTCACCAACACCCCCAGGTCCTTCTCCTCCAGGCACTCTTCAGCCAAACTTCTCCTAGTCTGAAGTTGCTCAGGGTTGTTGTGCCCCAGGTGCAGGATGTGCCATTTGGCCTTGTTAAACCTCATCCCGTTGGTCTCAGCCCATGGATCCAGCCTGTTCAGATCCCTTTGGAGCCTCCCAACCCTCCAGCAGATCCACACTTCCACCCAGCTCAGTGTCACCTGCAAACTTGCTAAGGGAGCACTCGATGCCTTCATCCAGGTCATTGATAAAGACATTAAACAAGACCCAGCACTGAGCCCTGGGACACCACTTGTCACTGGCCTCCAGCTGGAGTTAACTCCATTTCCCATCACTCTCTGGGCCCTCCAGCCAACCAGTTTCCCACCCAGGACAGTGTGCGTCTGTCCAGGCCAGAGATGACAGCTTCCGTAGCAGAATGCTGGGAGAAACTGTGTTAAAGTCTTTGCTGAAGTCCAGGAAGATCCATCCGCAGCCTTTCCCTCATCCAGTAGGTGGGTCACTTTGCCATAGAAGGTGATCAGGTTAGTTTGGCAAGACCTGCCATGTTGACTGGGCCTGATCCCCTGGTTCTCTTGCATGTGCTTCATCATAGCTCTCAGGATCACTTGTGCCGTGACTTTCCCTGGCACTGAGGTCAGACTGAGTGGCCTGGAGTTCCCTGGATCCTCCCTGTGACCCTTCTTGTAGATGGGCACAACATCAGCCTCCAGTCCAGTGGTACCTCCCCAGTCATCCAGAACTGCTGGAAGATGATGGAAAGGGGTTTGGGCAGCACATCCACCAGCTCCCTCAATACCCTAGGGTGAATCCCATCTGGTCCCATAGACCTGTGGGTGTCCAGTTGGGCAAGCAAGACTCTGACCACCTCCTCTTGGATCATTCGAGCCTCATTCTGTTCCTCTAACTCCTGGGGTTGTACGAAGAGGGAACAACTTTCTTTACAACTAAAGACTGAGGTAAAGAAGGCATTAAGTACCTCAGCCTTTTCCTTATCCTCTGTCACTGTTGTACCTTGTGCATCCAATAGGGACTGTATGGTCTCCCTAGTCCTCCTTTTATTGTTAATATATTTATAGATTTTTTATTATCTTTCATGGACTTTGCCAACCTGATTTCTCGTTGGGCCTTAGCCCTCCCGATATTTTCTCTGCACAATCTCATTTCCCTCCTGTAGTCCACCAAAGACACCTGCTCCTTCTTCCAAAGCCCACAAACATTTCTCTTCTTCTTGATATCTCTCAAGATCTCTCTGTTCAACCAAGTTGGTTTTTTCCCCTAATGTTTTCCCTAATGTTAGAATAAAAGTAGAGTTTATTTCAAAGCAAAAGAGCGGAGGAGAATTTGGATCTGTCTTTGCATGAAAACAATTTAAAATATCTAAGATGCAACAGCCAAGGCCTCAGTTTTTAGTATTTAAGAAGGAATCGATACATCATCACCTAGACATGATGATGTATCTAGGAGGAGCCTGAAGATGAGGAATGTTCCTCAGGAAATACTGGGGAGTTGTTCCGTCTTTGTCAGTGTCTTAAATGGCCGCTGAGGGTACCTTTTGGATTTTTGGAAGTTCAGCATCTATGGATCAGCCTGGACCCAGTGATGTCTTAGAATCATTGAGGATGAAAAAGCGCTCTAAGCTCATCCAGTCCAACCATCAGCCCAGCCCCACTGTGCCTGCAAAACCGTGTCCCGAAGTGCCACAACCGCACACTTTTTGAAGCCCTCTAGGGATGGGGACACCACCACTGCCCTGGGCAGCCTCTGCCAGGGCTTCACCACTCTGCCAGTAAAGGAACTTTTTCTAATATCCAATCTAAACCTCCCCTGGTGCAACTTGAGGCCATTTCCTCTCGTCCCGTCACTTGTCCCTCGGGAGCAGAGCCTGGCACCCACCTTCACCACAACCTCCTCTCCAGGAGCTGCACAGAGCCATGAGGTCTCCCCTTAGCCTCCTTTTCAGGCTAAACAGCACCAAGACCCTCAGCTGCTCCCACAACACCTATTCTCCAGACCCTTCCCCAGCTCCATTCACTTCTCCGGATGTGTTCCAGCCCCTCAAGGTCCCTGGAGTGAAGGACCCAAAACTGAACCGATGATTCAAGTTGTGGCCTCACCCAACACCAAGTGCAGGGGGATGATCCCTTCCCTGCTCCTGCTGGCCACACCATGGTTGATCCAAGCCAGGACTCAAACCTTTTGGTGTTTTCTGCATTGTCTAACGCTCTCTGTGTTTCTTGTCTCTCTGGCAGATCACCGTGGAGTAACAAGTATGATCCTCCCCTGGAAGACGGTGCCATGCCATCTGCTCGCCTGCGCAAGCTGGAGGTGGAAGCCAACAATGCCTTTGACCAGTACAGAGACTTGTATGTCAGTTCTACCCTACAGAACCCTCTGCTTGCTTTGTTTTCGTCAGGCATGCAATGATGAGTCTAAGTTATGGTCAGTAGCTGCCTCCAAGAGTGGCACACCAGTGCGTAGCAGAGGAAGAAGGGTAGGAGCTGCTGAGCTGCTGTTGGGAAGCGTGTCTACTGTGATTTCATGATACAAAGCATGATCATATTTGTCAGCGGATGCTTACAGCAGATGCTGAGGTGCTGTCCTGCCTCCTTCCCCTCCCTTTAACAGATGAATGGTGTCTGCCCTGAAATGACCTGTGTTCTCTTTGATCTTGACTGAGTTCAGGCTTAAACTAGCTGCTTTTTACAACTGCGCTCTCACAATATCTGTGTGCATAGCAACAACTTTCCATCTCCCAGTGGAGCAGCCTGTGCTGGTTTGCTGAAATGCAGCAGTTGTGTGAGGAGTGATGGGTGCAAAGGCTGTTCTTGGGCACTTGGTTTAGGCCGTGTCTTGTTGAAGAGGAGTAAAGCAAAGGGATTAACAGAGGATGTGTGAGATTAAGTGTAGATCAGGCAGTGTCTTCGTTAAAGCAGCAATAGGAAGCTGCGCAGGTGACTGTCACTGAATGGTCTTTCTCAAAGGTGAGGTTGTGCTAGGCTTGCATCATGGTCACGTCTGAGGTCTGGAGATGGGATCAGGCTGAGCTGTCGTCATTGTAGACTACAGTCTCCTAAGCAGCAATGGCATTGAAATAGTAATGCTACATCTAAACCACAGGTGTGGGTTGCAAAGCAAAATGAAATTAAGCTTTATCCAGGGATGAATGTTTTCTTATTGGAGATGCCTAGTGACCTTGAAAAAAGGGAACAAAACTCATTGCTTCTTCATTGCTCAGAATTGGAGATCAAACCCATCCTTAGCTCTAGTTCATTGTGTGTCACTGCACTATTGTAATGCTAACAAAAGCAGGTAACGAGTTACTCTTGTTGCCAGATTCTCGGCTCACTTCAAACTGTGGCTGGATATAAAAGCATCCCGAGCAAATGTGCAATCTTCATGCTTTGTTACAGTTATCCAATTTTAACTTAGATTTCCAACTTCTCCTGTGGTTTTGGTGTCTGAGCTGAGTGGAAGGAAGGAATTCTGCCTGTGCAGCAGAGAGCTTTGCAGTTACTCCCTGGATGCAGAACAGACCAGGACCAGCAGGGTTTATACACATGGAGATGAAAACAAGTAGGTTTTTGGAACTAAGTTGTCTGTTTAAATCCCTTTCTGATCATATTCCCTGTGAAGTCATAGTGGGATACAATAACTCCTTTAGAAAGGCTTGATTTCCCAGAAGGAAGGCAGGCCTGGTACCGGTGACTCTGACCGAGGTGGCTCTGCAGTCTGATATCTTGTGTGGGAGTAAAAGGTGAGATCCTGTCAGGTTCCACCTCTCAGTTTGTCAGCCCAGGTGTTATCGGCCACATGTTGTTAGAGGGATACCAGGAGGATTTCTTCCAAATGCTTCATTCCGGTGTCAGCAGCCAGAAGTGACAGGGACATTGTGGCTCATGGTGCAGTCAGAATAGTGCGTCTGTCAGCATGAGGCACTTTAGTGCATGTGATGATCTCTAAACCGTGTCGGAAGAGCAGACGGGTGGCTGCTGCTCTATGGAGGGGTGTGCAGATTGGGGCAATTCGGGAAGAAATTTGCAAAGTTAAGGAAACTTAATATGACTGTTGGAAGGGTTCATCATGCTTGAAATTGGGAATGAATGATTTGTCCTTCACCTGCAACAGAGATCTGGATAGAAACTTGCTTTGTTCTCAGAGCTGGATTCTGCAGCTTCCTTGGGACGATTGGATTTTGTGTTTTGACAGAAGAAGCTTAATTTGTACTTGGAGAGCGGAATGGAGAGAATGAGGTGGGGGTAATGAGTGCCAGCTTTTCTCACTGCACTCGCTGCTCTTGCCAACATCCCAGGTTGGGAACAACTGGAACAATTACTGGCATAACGGCTGCTGAGGCCATGTGGGAGTCTGAAGTGTAGGGAAGGCTGTAGCGGGGACAAGATTGCAATTGCCATGATGTAATTTTCATGCTCTGCTGGAGCTGGAAAGCAATCCTGCATATCCACTTCAGAACCAGGAGCAGGTCTGAGCCGAGTAATGTTGATTAAAGGTGTTGCTGGCCTTCTGGTTTGGCAGTCTGCAGCAGTGGGGAAGAAGTGTGCGTTGCCTCAGTTCCAGGACAAAGTTATCGGTGCCATTTCAAGTTCCAGAGCCAGGGACAGCAGAGATTTTCCAGCATTGTGAAATATTTCAGCCTCATTTGAAAACATTGATGTAGTAATCTGTGCTGGCAGTCTTCAGTGTTTTGTCTTTTGTGGAATTATGGTTTCTGTTATATGGAGAGGTGTCCAACAGGTCCACCTTCCAGTAACGGTGTTTGTTTTGTAGGCAGCGTGCAAAAATATTCCTTGACTTGACCTGCAGAGAATTCGTAGAATCACAGAATGGTTTGGGTTGGAAGGGACCTCAAAGCCCATCCAGTTCCATCCTCCTGCCATGGGCAGGGACATCTCCCATTGGATCAGGGGCTCCAAGCCCCATCCAACCTGCCCTTGGACCCCTCCAGGGATGGGGCAGCCACCCCTGCTCTGGTCAACCTGGGCCAAGGCCTCCCCACCCTCACAGGAGAACATTTCTCCCTAAGATCTCATCTCAGTCTCTCCTCTTTCAGCTGAAAACCGTTTCCCCTCATCCTGTCCCTGCACTCCCCGATCAAGAGCCACTCCCAGCTTTGTTACTGGCTGTCTAGGCCATTTGTAGGTGACAGCAATACCTCATGTTACAAATCCTGCCTTTAAAAACATGAGTTGAAGTGCAGCAGCTGTCATGCTGTTGGACTTCCACCTTGTGTTGCAGCTGAAGAGGATGCAAATAATGCTGAGAGAGACAGCTCTGATCACACATGGCAGGTTTGCGTACAGGAGTCCCTTCAGAGGCTGGAGGCTGTTCAGTCCCACTCTCCATGGGGTTGGGAGTGTTTTTAACCTGCACTTCTGACCACAGCTCTGCTGGGAACCCTTGTGTAAGCATTCATTCACAGAGGACACCAGGCTCCAGTGCGCTTGGATTTCCTGGACATTTTCTTCCTACAATGAGGGTTTCTGCTGGGTTTTTCCCAGCAGTTTGTAACTTTGTGTCCAGCCTTGCTGGGGAACTGCTGGATCTTGTGCTTGCCGTCATCCAGCCAGCATGGACTGCCTGTCCTAGAGAGATGTTGTGTGTCTTAACACCACATGAGCACTTGTTTCTGAGATGTTGCTCTGCATGGTGCTTGCTTACCTCCCCAGCTTTTGAACATCTTACACTGGTTGTTCCAGCAGGGAGCAGAAGAGGAAGGTGTTTGCTTCGGATATTAAAATGAGTGCTTTTGAGAATATGCGTTATTCCTCTCAACTCTTGGCCTGTGGTCCAAGCTGCCTCTGGATTATCTCCCAATTTCCCTTTATGCACAGTGATGATATCTCTTAAGTTCATCTCAGATGTCTTCCGTTCATATTAGCTTGCTGGTGACTGCTGGTCTACTTGAGCGTTGTCTTCAAAACCTTGTGGGCCAGCACCCTGAGCAACTGAGTGTGGAAATAAGTTTGGAGAAGTCTTGTGGTATCCTGTGGACTTGGTCATGAAACAGCTGGGGTTGGGGCAGTCCCAAGCACAGATCCAGGCTGGATGGAGAGTGGATTGAGAGCAGCTGTGAGGGGAAGGACTTGGGGTGCTGGGGAATGAGAAGCTCAGCATGAGCCAGCAACATACGCTAGCCGCCCAGAAACGGTTGGCTGAGTTCTAGGCTGTGTCCAGAGCAGTGAGACCAGCCAGGGCGAGGGATTCTGCCCCTCTGTTCCAGTCTTGTGAGACCCCACCTGGAGCCCTGCTTCCAATTCTGGAGTCCCCAGCACATGAAAGACATGGAGCTGTTGGAACGAGTCCTGAAGAGGCCATGGAGATGATCACGTGCCAGAGCAGCTCCTGTACAAGGACAGGCTGAGAGAATTGGAGTTGTTCAGCCTGGAGAAGACAAGGCTGCAGGGGCACCTCAGAGCAGCTTCCAGTTCTGAAAGGAGGCTTATAGGAAGGATGGGGACAGATTTTTTAGCAAGGCCTGTTGTGACAGGACAAGGAGTAATGCTTTTAAAAACAAGGGATAATAGATGTAGCCTGGATGCAAGAAAGAAATGTTTTGCT
This sequence comes from Coccyzus lansbergi, assembly GCA_033558105.1. Lineage (NCBI taxonomy): Eukaryota > Metazoa > Chordata > Aves > Cuculiformes > Coccyzidae > Coccyzus > Coccyzus lansbergi. Next base: position 44,190 of record JAUMJK010001199.1, read on the forward strand.
TAAACACTGAGTTGCCCAGAGCAGGGGTGGCTGCCCCATCCCTGGAGAGGTTCCAGGCCAGGTTGGATGGGGCTTGGAGCCCGTGATCCAGTGGGAGGTGTCCCTGCAGGGGTGGAGCTGAAGGAGTTCTGAGGTCCACTTTGACCCAAACCATTCCATGATTCTGTGAAAACTCTAGCACAAAAGTTCTACCAACTTTCCAACACCTCCTGACCAGTGTCGAGTTGTTCCCTGTATCTGTTTTAATGCCAACTGCCTTTAGCAGCTCTAGGGATGCTCACCTTTTATTTCTGGAGGTGTATTTGTCTCTTTGGGTCCAAGAGGAATTATGCAAGATATTAATCCCCTCTCTGTTATATGTGATAGATGACCAAGAAATGGGCTTGTTGCTGCTTTTACCAAAACTCATGTCCCTTTCCCAAACCCCAAGTGTTTGATTTTGATCTCCTGCTGCCAGGTTTAACTCAAGACACTGCCTGCAGCCAGTGCCCTGGTGTGTTTTTGTTCAGTGGGTAATTATTCCCAGATGGAAGTTTAATATCTGACACTGTTCTGCTAGAGCCCAGGCTCTCCACTTCCAGTGTTGTGAAGATAAATTCTTCAAGCACATGGTTGTAATTCATTGCCCTTTGCTTGACGTGTGTGTGTGCCTGATAGAAATCAAATCATAACGGACCAAGGCATCTGGAGAAACCTGTCTGACCTTGTTTCTGTGTTCTGTTGGTTTGGGTTGGAGATTATCAGTGCTTTAATTAAAGTAATCTAATTGCTCTTTGTTTTCTGGAAGAAACCATTTCTGAAGTGGTTAAACAGACGTCCCTGGAGAAGGGTGCTGCTCATCTGAGTGTTTTTACAAACAGGTTGGGCTTGGGCCACTTTTGACTTCTCCAGTAAGCTGACATGCACTTAGAAAGCTGTTTCTTACCTCTTTGTTTTTCAGCTTAAGTTGGATTTATTGGTACTTTTGATTTTTAACAGCTTTAAAGAAAAAGAAGAGAAAATGCTCATCTTTATCATTCTGCTCCTGAAGATGTTTTTATCGATTAGGGTTTGAGTTCCCTCAGCAGAAGAAGCAGTGAAGTCTTTTGAACCTCTGCCTAACCCCAGTTCCTCTTGACAAGGAATTTGCTAGGAACAGAAGGTGATCTGGGAGAGAGCTGACCTCTAAAATGTCTTCGTTGTGTTTAATTCCCTTACTGTTGACATTTGGGTTGGAATCTAGTCCAGAATGGAGTTGGGTCACTCCAGTTTTTAATAGTGTTGGTGCTGATGGTGCCATTTCAGCTGAGCGTTTGTGGCAGCATGGTCACTGCCTAAACTTTGCCTCATCACCTTCTTTTTCTCTTCTTGAGGAGAGGCTGCCATCCTCTCCTGCGAATGTCCTCAGGGGTACATGGAGTCAGAAGCCTTTTGCTAGAGAGCTTGAGGGGCTGCTGGTCAGGTATAGCAACAAGGTCCCAATGGCAGATGAGCTTATCTTGTAACCTAGAGAGTGCTCAGGCCTCGCTTTTGTTTTTATTAGTGTTTCATCATTAAACAACCTGGATTTGCCAACCTTCAGCAATATCTTGCATTGGCTCCTCGGCTCTTTGCCATTGAACTCTGTGCCCTGCAAGCTTCTGGGGAGCTTTCCCCTTCTTAGCTATTGGTAACTTCTTTCTTGGTCTGGTTTGGATTGTGTGCGTGACCCCTGCTGATCCTGGCCTCCAGCTGTTTGTCTCGATAGAAAAAATGACAAACATCTTAGTGCTGCTCTCAGACTTGAACTCTTCCAGGCAGCTGCTATAGCTCAGCATCTCCTTTTTCTCTCCCTGCCTTTGTGTATCATAGAACCACAGAATGGTTTGGGTCGGAAGGGACCTCAAAGCCACCTCTGCCATGGGCAGGGACACCTTCCACTGGCTCAGGGGCTCCAAGCCCCATCCAACCTGGCTGGAACCTGTCCAGGGATGGGGCAGCCACCCCTGCTCTGGGCAACCTGGGCCAGGGCCTCCCCACCCACACAGGAAAACATTTCTGACTAAGATCAGTCTCCCCTCTTTCAGCTCAAAGCTGTTTCCCTTGTTCTCTCTATACATTCCCCAATCGAGAGCCTCTCCCAGCTTTTCCTGCAGCCCCTCGCCTGCTCTGGTTTCACTGCTCTGGGTGCACTTCATTCCTCTCTGATCCTGAAAATACTTTGCACTTCTCACACATTTGCAGCAATTGCTGTATTGATTTGTTCAACCACAGTTGATTTACTTTGTGCATTGAACGGCACTAATTCCACCCAGTAGAGAGGAGCCCACATGTGAGCAGTGTAATTAGCACGGGTGGTTTCGCAGCGCTCCTGACTGTAGGTGTGTGGGGAGCGCAGGCGCTGAGCCTCGATGCCTGCAGTGCGACTTTCAACTCTCAATGATTAGGCAGCTGTGAGCTCTCTATAAGTGTTCTGTCTGTGTTTAGATGTAAACCTAGTTTGCCTAAACTAAAAACCCCTGGAAGGCTTTGAAGTGACTTTATTGCCATTAGCTCACTGTTCCTCATTAAGGGTTACCAGCCCTTTGTGGTGGCTTTCTCCTGGTCAGGAGACTTGCTGTGGTTTGCACAGCAAGGGCCCTGCAGATTGAATCCAGATGCGTTTGTTGTGCATTGTAGCTCTAAGGAAACCTGACTTTCCATCGTGCTGCTGGCTGGGGCTTTGCACAATAGGGTGTGACATCAGGATTATGTCACCTGTGAGAGCCTTGCCTCCAGGTTCCCCTGATAAGTCCAAGATGAGGTCTCCTAAGACAGAGTGAAGCAGCCAGAATGCTCGCCGCTTCAGTACTTATGTACTTTTACAATGAAATCCATGATGTTTTCCCAAGAAAGCTGTTTAGATGTTGGAGTAAACAGAGCAGTGTTGGAGTCCATGAACTCACCCATGGGCAGCTCAAACCAGAGTCAGTGTTGAAGTTGTTGGTATATATTACACAGATTAGAGCAAACTTAGACCAAGAGAGGAAAGAATTAAGCATATTGTCATACTGTGAGAATTAGATTGGTTGCTTTTTATCTGATTTTTTTCTGTCTTTGGGTGCTTCGTTTTGCAGCAGCTCTGCACAGACTGCATTCTTATCTTCTGAATCTGAGTGTTTCCCTTGAGTTCCCACGGTTCTCGGTGATTACATAAAACCTGAACTCTGGAGAGGGAGAACTTGTGTTGAGAGGTCTGCACTGGTGATGCAGCAGCACTGTCCTCAAACGCCGTTCCCTGAAGGCTTTAAATCCCCAGTAAGAAATTACTTATGTGTTTCAAAAATGGACTTCAATTTAAAACCTCAGTTTATTATGATCTGAGATTTTAGAACTGAATATTTCTAATAATGCATGGCTGTGCTTGCACAAATTTACTTTGTGCTAGGTTTTAATGATGGAAAACTGAAAACAATAACAAATAACAGCCACTATGTAATATATCTGGTCTGTGCCTGTATAGAGTGTATCCCATGAAACCTGGAGTCTATATGGACTTCAGCAAATTAAAACATGGGACAAGAAGCCTGCTGCTGTCTTTTTCCCTCCCACCCACAGCTGAGTTGGAGCTGGCAACATCTGAACCATGTCAGACTGGTAGGTGATTCTATGTGATGCAGCACGGGCAGCTCTGCAGAGCACATGGCTGTGGTGAGAGGTGGCTTTAAATTGGAATGGGAAAGAATTAGATGAGACATTGGGAAGAAACTCTTCACACTGAGACTGGGGAGGCTGCCCAGAGAATTGGTGTTTGCCCCATACCTTGAAGTGTTCAGGACCAGGTTGGATGGGGCTTGAAGCAACCTGATCCAGTGGGAGGTGTCCCTGGCCTTGCAAGGGTTGGGACTGGATGGACTTTGAGGTCCATTCTGACCCAGACCTTCCAGCATTCTGTGATCTGTAAGCAGTCTAGCTTCCTGGCAGTTAATGAACCAGTTACCCCTTTGGCTGTGGTACAAAGTGCCCCATTGTCTTGCTTACTAGGTGGCTAATGGAACTGTTTCCAGGTGACCTCCCAAAAGGCATTTGGTCATTGGTTTCCCTCTGCCAAGAGCAGTTGGATGGTGAGGAAAATGTGTGCAATACTTTTTTTTTTTTTTTTTTAATAATGGAAGGTACTGGGAAGCACAAAATGGGAGGTTCTGAGAGATTTGTAGCCTTCAGGATCCCGTTGTTTGGATACCGTTTTCCTTTCTTACAGAGTTCTTGCACTTCACAGCTCTGCTTTGCTGGTTGAGTCATCCCACCACAGTCCAGATGTGCTTTAAGTACCCCTGGCACTGGAGCTGCACATACCTAAGGAGATTGGTATGCATGCTTGGGGGGGTCTGCACCTGTGTGTGCTGGAAGGGCTTTCTGTAATGTACCTGCGTGGAGCCCACCAGCATGCTCAGGGCTGTGCTCATAACCCGTAGGGAAGCAGCTGCTCTGAGCGCACAGGCGTTTCAGCTTCCCTGTTGTAAGGATTTTAGTGTCCTGCAGTTGCACCCCTGGGACCAGAGTATTAGGGAAAGGGGAATCATAAATGGTCTGTACCCACAGCAGAGGGAGAAGCATCTCACCCGGGCTGGTTCCTGGTTCTACTTGATGGTACTTTTCATGGAAGAACAGGGTCATGAGCCTTGTTACCCAGGAGCTGGGTAGAAAATACAGGCAACAGATTTATTTAGTGGCAAGTCTAGTCTCTTGGTGCTGTGCTGAAGACTTTCCCCCTCACCTGAGCTACAGGATGGCAGGTGATTTGCTCGAACGCCTCATGGTTTGGGGGAGGTGGATGGCTGATGGTTGCCACTGCCTCCCTATTTGTGTTGCTGTTCATGTGCTGGGTTGACATGATGGAGTGCAAGTGTAGGGGAAGGACTGGCTGAGGGTGGTGCCCAGTCTCTTGCTGTTGCTCTCACCTATTTTGGTAACAGCTGGGGTGTCTCCTCCCTGACCTGCCCTTTAGGGGATTGTTTTGATGTGCTGTTAGACACTGCCTTCTCTGATTGTGAACTGCCTTCTCTGATTGTGAACTGCCTTCTCTGATTGTGATTCCAGTCCCTCCTGTAAAAGCATCTGTAGCTGAATGCTCAGTGTTTATTTTGGGTAGGTTTGTTAAGCAATGGGTTTCTTGAAAGTCTGGTGATCTAAATACATGGAGACGTTTCACTTTCTGCGCTGAACCAACATAGCTGGAAGAAATAGCTGTGCAGCCTTTAGGGGGATACAAAGAAATTACATTTTGCTGCTTCAAACGAGCAGTCTGAAATGCTGTGTAGCTCTTTTAGGCTTGCATAGCCAGTGTGAGGTTCCAAGTCCTGGTGCTTTGGCGTCAGGGGTTATGGCTTGGTGCTGTGAGAGACATAACCAGATACCAGTACCCACCCAGTGTCCCTGGCTCTGTTACTTACTGGAAAGTACCAAGTGTTTTTATGGACAAGTGGTTTGCTTCTGAGGTGTAATTGAAAGTCACAGCCTGTTTTTATTGCTGTGTGGGGGAAACTCCTTTTCTCAATGCAGATTCATTTGTGAGAAGTCGGATATCACTGGGAAACTGATGGTGCCTTTTCTGCTCTGTCCTTCTGTGGTAAAACACAGTGAGTGACCTGTCCTCCTTTCCAGCAGAGGGATTTCTTCACTTATCCCATCCCTCTTGAAGTGATGGATTTGTTCTGGCCACAGTCTCCCAGTTTCATGGAGCTCAAGCTTCTCAAACAAGTTTCCATCCTGTGTTTCCACCCTCTTGAACTTCAAACACTTCATAAAGCTTTGGATCACTCATAGCTTAAATATTTTCTTTTATGCTCGCATCGGTAAACTTAGGTCAGTCCTAAGTGTGATGTTTTTTGTATAAAACAGCTTTTTTCCAGGAGTTCTGTGGTTGATGAGTAATGGGCATAAAACTGAAGTGCTTGATCGTTGGCACTGGAGCCAGAATTGATTTGGAATAGAATGCTCTTCTGAATCTTGTACAGAGAAGGAACAATGGCATTGGCCTTTCAGCCACCTTCCTGCACGGCTTTGTAGAAGGTTATTTTACTGCAGACAGAAGAACACTGACTGGTCAGAGAGAGCACACAAGTGATCTGGTGGGAGTTTGGTTGTTACTAAAGGGACATGGCAGCCATAAGACAATGTTTTTCATCGTTTTGTAACAAACTCTTGTCTGTAGGTGAACCTAGAGTACATCCTGAGGGATCAGTGTCCTTATGCGGAAGGGGAATGATTGCTTTGCTTTGAATTGCCATCCTTTGAAAATGGTTTATCCTTAGGGATGTTTCTCAGGTACCCCAGCATGAACTTGGGGTTTTCTCCTACCTCAGACTCTTCTACATCTCAGAAGCAGGTATTGACAGCTTTGTGCTTGGCCTTGGTTATTTTGGGAGGGGTTTCAAGCTTCTAGAGACGACAGATTGCCTTGTAGGATAATGCACCAGGAGCTTGTTAGACTTTCAGTGGTTTCCATGTCACTGCTGCGTGTCCCTTTAATGGGCTCTGCTTTGCCCCTGTTTCTTTAACAGAGAAGACACCCACTTATGCCTTCAGGGACATTTTCCAGGCTGGTAACCTCTCCTGCTTGGATTTAATAAGTGCTGCTCTTAAGTATGTGGTGGAGGGGTTTCTTGGAGGTAGTCCAGCCTTCTTGCAGCAAATCCAGGTTGATGGATGTAGATTTAAATTCCTCCCAATCTGTCTCTCATCCAGGTCTCTGGTACGTTGCAGCAAGTTAACCTATAACACTTCTGTATTTTTCTTGAAGAAAGCAGGTTTCATGGAACATTCCCCTCTCCAGACCTGATGTGTAGTGATTAGTTGTAGATGTCTTCTACCTGTGAAGGAGGAGTGAGTGTTTGATAATGCACTGAAGCCCTGAGGAGGCTTTGGCCATTGCGTATCCTGGCCCTGGGTTCATAACGGCTAAGTCATTCTCATTTGAGTCTCCGGACACTGGATCTGGCCATAGCAACACAGCTTTATTCGAAATAGCATGTTGGTATTTAAAACAATATTAATGTTATATTTGATTCATTAAATATACGAAAGCGAGTTAAAGCGTTTCCATGTGTGTGCTGTTAGTTCTGGCAGGAGGTTCCTTGCATGGTTTCATGTGGTTTCAGACAACATTTTAGCACATTCTTAAAATACCCACAAAAGCCTTTATGTAAAATCTCATAAAGGTGAGGCACATAAAATGATTTTTTTCCTGTTTCATGTCATTAGGATCAAAGTACAGTAGGTAGATATAAACTTCCAAAAGCCTTGTTTCAGTCCCTCTCTTAATTAACATTTCATGCCCTTAGTGAGCTCATAAAGTGGGGAATGGGGGAACTGTCTGAACACACTGCGATGTTGTCAGGGGCTGTTTGCTCAGTTTGAGTGAATTCACTCCTATAGATGAATCCTTTTTAGACAGATCTGGTCTGGAAAGAGGCAACAGCTTCTGCTGTCAGAGATTCATGCAGAGATTCTGCTGTCTGTGATTCATGCAGCCCTCCTTGGCAAAGGAGGCATGAACCATAATCCATTTACCAGTTCCCCAGGGGGTGTAAAAAGAGTTTCTGTTGGTTTGTTAGGTTTAAGTTACCTGCTGGAAGCCTGGCTTTAGCGTCCTTGAGGAGCAAAGGACTTTCTCGTTATACTGGTGCATTATCAGTGCCTTGGTAAGCGTCCTAGGGCTGCGTCGTGTGTACTGGTTGCTTGAGTGGCCAGGGTGAGCTTGTTGATGGGCAGCAGTGATCACCCACTAAAAACATCAAATCACAGAACAGCTTCATTTGGAAAAGCACTTTAAGATCATCGAGTCCAGCCATCAATCTAGACCTTATCCCCAAGTATGACAGCTACTCCTCCTTTAAATCCCTCCAGGGTTGGAGACTCAACCACCTCCCTGGGCAGCTTCTGCAATGGCCAAGAACCCATTCAGTGAAGAAATTCCTCCTAATATCCAACCAACATCCCCTTCCTCCTTGCATCTTGAGGCCATCTCCCCTTGTCCTGTTACTGGCTGCCAGAGAGAAGTACCCACTTCCCACCTAATCACAACCTCCTTTCAGGCAGTTCGTAGAATCATAGAATTACTAGGTTGGAAAAGACCACTAGGATCATCGAGTCCAACCATTCCTATCAACCACTAAGCCATATCCATCAGCACCTCATCCACCCGTCCCTTAAACACCTCCAGGAAAGGTGACAGAGGCACCTCCCTGGATCTACTGGTCACACTGTTTCTGAAGTCCATGAAGATCCATCCACAGCCTTACCCTCATCCAGTAGGTGGGTCACTTTGTCATAGAAGATGATCAGGTTAGTTTGACAGGACCTGCCTTTTGTGAACCCGTGTTCACTGGTCCTGATCACCCAATTCTCAGTTGCAGAGAACAATGAGGTCTCCCCTCAGTCTCCTTTTCTCCAGACTAAACAACCCCAGCTCCCTCAGCCACTCCTCACAAGGCTTGTGCTCTAAACCCTTCCACAGCAATTTTCCCTTCTCCGGACGTGCTCCAGCCCCTCAATGTCTCTCTTGTAGTGAGGGGACAAAACTGGACCCAGGATTTGAGGTGCAGCCTCACCAGCACCAAGCACAGGGGAAGGATCCCTTTCCTACTCCTGCTGGCCACGCTATTCCTGATGAAGGCCAGGATGCTTTTGGCATTCTTGGCCACTTGGGTCGCTGCTGGCTCATCATCAGCCACTGTCGACCAACACCCCCAGGTCCTTCTTCTCCAGGCAGCTCTCCAGTCACTCCTCTCCAAGCCTGTGAAGTCATGTACCCCTCGTGGGGTCAGCATTGGCTTTGGTACAGACTGGGATCCATGCAATTAAAAGGAATTTGGGCTCTTTGGGTGACTGCATTCTTGACAGAACACGCTGGGCTGATCTGTCAGGGCAGTGGATATGCTGGAAGTCACTGCCGTTAATTGCATTCACCTTCATTAGCTTTTCTTCTGACTTGAAAAAAGGACACTTAGAATCTTGGAGTGATTGAGATTAGAAAAGCCCTCTGAGCTCGTCCAGTTCAACCATCAGCCCAACCCCACTGTGCCTGCTGAACCATGTCCCCAAGTGCCACAGCCACATGGTTTTTGAACCCCTCCAGGGGTGGAGACTGTCCTGGGCAGCCTCTGCGAGCTCCATCGAGTACTTGGTACCTTAGAACTCCCAGCTAATATACAGGGTTCAAAATATACAGTAAATTAAACATTCAGTGCCATTAACAACTGTTGAGGTTGTGTTTAGAGAGGAAGAGAGCATGGAGTTGGGATGGCTCAATAGATTTGTCGTGTTCATGGTGAGTGACGCTTTATTTTCTCACAGCAGAAGTGAAACGCAGTCACTTGCAGAGCTGTGTGGTCGTCTCACTCATGGCAATAACAGGCAGGAGCACAGGAGGGTTTCACCTACGTGACTCTCCCAGCTTTGCTGCTGGAAGCTGTCCCTCTTGGCAGCCCCTTGTGTGATGGGTGAGGAGCTGTTGCTGTCCTCCAGACAAAGAACTCTTGGGTGGTTTGTCTGTGTTGTTCGTATTGCAGAACAGGACACACGTGTGCTCAGGAGAACAAAAATGATTGTTCAAGTGTCACTGATCTAGCTGAAGCTGCCTGTCCTCCTTTGCTTCACTCTTCGCAGGCAATGGTGACTGTGCAGGATGAGTTCATTGCTGAAGTCTAAGTGTCATGTGCCACCAAAGAATATTCCCTTTTGTTCAGCTCTCTTTATGGCCATTTGGTAACTTGGGATTGGGAACTGTTGGCAGAATGCTTTGGCTTACAGTTCTGGTGTTCTAGAAGCCCAAATTGCTTTTTGTCCATCTTTCTTCCTGCAGTGTTGGGTTGTTTCCTGTTATTTTAAAGTGTCTCTCGCATGGGACATTTAAGGAGCCCAGCATTGGTGTGACAAAGGAGCTGGAGTCTGCAGATGTCATTGCCTTTTTAGTTTTCTGAGAGTGTACTTTTTGCTACAGAATCCTGAGATTTAGCCTATTTTCTGTTGTATTCCATTCCTGAAGCTGGAGTAATAGGTGGCCCTTGGCAACATTGCTGCATTTCTAAGAACCTGGGCTTCAGTTCAGCTCTGTTTTCAATAAATCAGTAAGTTGCCTTCACACAAACCTTTGAGACAGCAGCACAGTGCTCCTTACTTGCTCCTTTTGTTTTAATTAGCGGACTTTGTTGTGAAGAACTTCCAGACTTTCCCAATAGTGGGAGAAGAGGAAAAAAACCCAGCCCCCAAACTGTAAAAGAAATCCTTGCTCTCAGACCACTTTGTAGCTCATGCTTTTACCAGCTGTTGGAGTTAATTGGAATCGAGGAAGTTTGCTCAGGCACTGGAGATCTGCAGCCGGCTCTGTTTCTCACCAGACTTTTATTCTCCTTCAGAGAAACGTATGGGGTTTTGTAATTAAATTATCTTTATTATAAAATGGTTGAAACTGCTGCATTTATGGGTGCAGAGCTGTGCGAGTGTGCTGTCTTAAGAGGAAAAATATCTTTACTAGGATGTAGAGATGCTGCTGAATTAAGACGATGATAGATATCTGCTTCTGCTTGGGTCATGCTTACTCTTACCGTGCCTATTGGATTGCATCCTGCAGGTATTTTGAAGGTGGAGTCTCCTCTGTCTACCTCTGGGATCTGGATCATGGTTTTGCTGGGGTGATCCTCATTAAGAAAGCTGGAGACGGATCAAAGAAGATTAAGGGATGCTGGGATTCCATCCATGTGGTGGAGGTTCAGGTACCGCCTCTGGGGCAGCTGATACACCGGAGTAAAAAAAAACCCAGTTAATTCCAGACAATTAGGGAGCACAGGTGTTCCCCAGAACAATGACATGTTGTGTTTGGGCTGTAAACTCTTTCCCTGTTCATGTTTGAAAACTCCCTGAAGCAGTTTGGATGGAGATAAGTCAGGGCTGTAATCAAAGAGAATCCCAGCAGAACTGGAGGTGTGGTCCTGCCTGTGCATGGGATCCTGGGGCGATTTTTTTTCTTTTAATGTAAAGATCTGCAGATAAATATCACTAATTAGGAAAGAAAACCAAAATTAAATTGCTCTGGCTCGATTGGCTTGGCTAAATTAGGGGATTGTGCACACTTAGTTGTTCTTAAGAAACAGTGTGTTGAGTGCAGTTGTGCAGAGAGAACAGTGGAATGGTTTGAATTGGAAGGAACTTTAAAGCCCATCCAGTTCCAACCCCCTGCCGTGGGCAGGGACACTTTCTACTGGATCAGGTTGCTCTAAGCTCCATCCAACACAGCCTTGAACCCCTCCAGGGATGGGGCAGCTGCCACTTCTCGGGGCAGCCGTCACTTCTCTGTGCAGCCTGGGCCAAGGCCTCCCCACCCTCTTCATAAAGAATTTATTCCTAATGTCCAATCTGAACCTCCCTTCCAATTTAAAGCCATTCCCCCTCATCTCATCACTCCATGAGCTTGTAAAAAGTACCTCCCCAACTTTCCTGGAGCGCCTCTCAGTACTGGAAGCTGTTCTAAGGTCTCCCAAGAGCCTTCTCTTCTCCAGGCTGAACAACCCCAGTTCTCACAACCTGTCAAATACCTGGCCTATTGCTCCTGGGACCCTCAGGACGAGCCCCAATTTAGTGTTTGAAGGGATTTTAACCCTTTGTCTCTGTCTTTTTTGTTGTCCTTCCCCTTCTAGGAGAAGTCTAGTGGCCGTACTGCTCATTACAAGCTGACCTCCACAGTGATGCTGTGGCTGCAGACTAACAAAACTGGTTCTGGTACCATGAACCTCGGCGGGAGCCTCACCAGACAGGTATGTCTGTAAAAGCCCCTGCCTTTCCAGATTTATATACCCAGTAGCCCCAGTCAGGCACAAAAAGCTGATTTTGTGAGGTGTTGTACAAATGTCTCTTCCCATGCTGTGTAGGTGAAACAATTGGTGCCCTGTGGGCTCCGCTCAATGGCAGCACAGCTGTTAAAAGTAAACATTCTGTAGTTCAGATTTGCATTTAAGACTTAGTTTTTCTTTTGGTATTCATGAATTCTTATGCTTCCTCGTGTCTTACCCAGGTTTTTTTTTTCTATGAGATTTGCCCAGTTTCCTACTGGAAGTTTGGAATGGGTTCATGCAGATACACGATGGCCTCTTGTTCATAAAGCCAGACAGGCCACTGTGGACGAGCCTGATTTTGTGTTGTCTCCTGAATTCTTCTGTTCTTGGAGAATCTGGTTCTCTTTTAGTGCCCTTTTCGCTCTTTTCTGCCACCCATTTAGAAAATCTCAAAGAAGAAATATGATAATTTGGGGGTTTGTGCCAGCGTTAATTATTGTGAGTTCCTTCTGAGAGCCGTTTTCCATGAGGAAGGTGCCAGGCTGGTGAGAGTTCAGGCCACGCTGCTGCCTTCCCTGGGTGAAGGTGCTTCTCCCCACCACCTGCCCAAAATGCCGTCACCCTGCCTTGTGCCACTGAGAAACTGCGATCGCTTAGGATTTGGCCTGTGGAAATCAATTACATGAGCAGGGTAATAAACTGTAGGGACAGGAGGGATATTGTCCAGTCCTGAGTGACTGGAGAGATTGGCAGTGGCTAAAACTCCTTTATGAGGCTTCCCAGGGCTGGTGGTTGCTCTCGATACAAAGGACAATGCAGACTCTGTTCGACAGTCCATGGGTTTGTACAGGTTTGAGCCCAGAGGAGGAAAGAAGGGGCTGTGATTGGAATTGTGTTGGTATTGCAGTCCCAGGAGCCTCCCCAAGGTCTGTGTAGTTTTTCTTTCCACATTGTTGATTTAGAGAAGAAGCTGATGGAAAAGGAAGAAGGGAGGAAGGATGTGGAGACAGTTGTGAGGGCTGCGTACTCAGAATTACACCCTAGTTATGGTGACCCAGACAAATATTTAATTCCAGGCCTTCCCAATACTTCAAATCACAGCTGTGAAGTGGAGGCCAAGGGCTCAACTCTGGCTATGGCCTCATGGTGCACGAGAGCTGTGCCAAGGAAAACAGGAGCCTGTTGGGAATAGGTGTCCTCAGTGCACCTTGGCCCAGATTGTTTGGCCGTGTTTGGTTTGACTTTCCCTCTCTAGTGTAGGGATTCATGCTTCTGTCATCATTGAACAGCAGATTGTTTAATTTACATGCGATGCATTAGCACAGGGGCCAGCTTCCAATGTAAGTAACCGTAAAAACACCACTGGGGCTGTGATGTGCCGCTGCTGCACAAACAATGGAAACTGAGGTTCCCAGTTAAGCTTTGGGCCAGAGGTTTTCAGTTTGGAGTTGCCATGGTGGGCTGAACAGGACAGGCTCTGTCAGAATCCGCAGCAGAAAACTGAGATCGTCGTGCTCCTTGGAGGAGGGTGAGGAGGAGCTGTGTGTCCTGAGCTGTTTGTTTAGCAGTAGCTGGACCGAGCTCCTGAGGGCAAGACTGTTGCTGTGCTGTAAATCCTGTTTGCCACATCGCCTAGGAGCAGCAGCTTTTAGTTTGACTTTGTGGGAGGCTTTTTGTACAGCCTGGAGCCAACCTAGGGCACCAAAAGTAAGTGTTTGTTGTCTCTCAGATGGTCTGGTATGGTTTTACCTTGGCAGCATCAGTCACCCGGTGTTCTACTCAGAATTTGGGAATCATTTTGTCCATGGTAAAGCGTCTGTGGTTTTGGTCATAGAATCATGGAATAGTTTGGGTTGGAAGGAACCTCAAAGCCCATCCAGTCCCACCCCTGCCATGGGCAGGGACACCTCCCACTGGATCAGGGGCTCCAAGCGCCATCCAACCTGGCCTTGAACCCCTCCAGGGATGGGGTAGCCACCCCTGTTCTGGGCAACTCACCGTTTAAGCTCTTTGACCACCTTTGATTCTGCAATGCAAGTAGCAGATGTCCTTGTGTTTTTGTGGGAGCTTTTGAAGTGTTCACAAGCTTTGTAATATCCTGGCTTCCAAACTAATGGCAGAGAGAACCTTCCAATGCTTTGAAAAGGAAGTCTGTTGAGAGCCATTGCTTTGAAACCCTTTTTGCCTCGTGGCTGCCGATCAGGTATTTTCCAAGTGATGACTGGAATGATTAACTCGGTGGCCAGGAGCAGGCGGGAAGGAGCAGCTAAGGTAATGCCTCCTGATTCACTGCCCCTGGCAGCGTTAGGAGCTGGGCACGTCTCATGTCAAAATGCTACATGGAGCATTTGCAACCGCATGCAGAAAGACTTGCTAAGTCTTTCCCCTTCCTAATGGCTGCAGATTGCACTTGGTACAAGTAATCAAACAACCTTTTTTGTTCTGTGAGGGGACAGTGTGGCCACATGGCACAGCCAAGTGGGATCTAGGAGTAGGAGTCCAGGAACAGCTTCTGAGTCTGTTCTTGCTGGGGAAATGTTGTTGCCCTGAATCAGACACAAACAGGGGAGCTTTGTTGCCTTTGTCAGTTTTGAAAAACTTGTGCTTCCACTTAGGCAATTCCTGAATTTCTCTCTCTCTTTCTAAGACTCCAGGTGTCTGAGTGTTCGTGCACCCAGCCTGGGCCATGTGGTCTTACGCTCTGGGGAGCTGTTCCTTAGGTCATGTCCCTGTCCCGTGTCACAGCCTGGGAACTGATGTGTCACTTCCAGTTCACTGAACTGCTACTTCCCAGTGGTTTTCCCAGTGCAGTTTTCCATGTGCTGCAATAGGAGTTGTCTCTGTTTCTAAGGGGAGAGTAACTGTACAAACACTTTATAATTGAGTGGACAGAATAAAGGAAGAGAGGGAGAGCTGTGGTAGCAGACTCCTCTGCCCTGGGGAGGCTCCATACAGAGTCCTGTGTCCAGTTTTGGGCTCCCCAGCTCTGGAAAGACAAGGAACAACTGGAGAGAGGCCAGAAGAGGGCATGGAGATGATGAGGGGTTGGAGCATCTCATGAGAAGGAGAGGCTGAGACCTGGGGCTGTCCAGCCTGGAGAGGAGCAGACTGAGAGGGCTCCCGTCAAAGCCCATCAGTGTCTGATGGGCTGGGGGCAGGAGGAGGGGGCTGGACTCTTCTCAGTGGTGCCCAGCAACAGGACAAGGGGCACTGGGCACAAACTTTTCGATACGTTTTGAAACGTTTCGATAGCAAGCGTTGGACTCGATGATCCAGTGGGTCTCTTCCAATCTGGTTGTTCTATGATTCTATGATAGGGGAAGTTCCACCTGGACATGAGGTAAAAAAACCCAGTTCCTTCAGCCGACTCTCAGAAGCCCTGTTCTCCAGCCCCTTCCCCAGTTCCATTCCCTTTTCTGGGTGCTCTCCAGCCCCTCCATGTCCTTCTTGTAGTGAAGAGCCCCAAGACCTGGCTGGCTGGAGGACTCCCAGCTGACATCGGGCACTGGAAGTTCCATCAGTACCAGGGCTGAGGCTGGAATCAGGGAAGGGATGGAGCAGTCAGTGTGTACTGTGCCCTCTGCCTTGACAAGGGGCTGTGAGTGAAATGCTGAGAGGGATGGACAGGACATGCAGTCTTTATACACAGAGAGCAACGCTTGCTTACAGGGAGATGAAAACTGCCAGCAGCTTCCCAATTGCCTTGCATGTTCTCCGTTGGCTGCAGGTACCTCCCACCCCGTCCTGATTTAAGCTAGATGCTTGGCAGGTTATTTTCTCCCTGGCAGATGTTTGGGTCCCATGTTTTTGTGTAGGCTGGACTCCCTGGTGTCATTTGTCCCAGCACTGTTGGGCTTTTGCGGGATCCTGAGGTCTTGTTGGGTGTACAGAGCAGGTGTGATCCAATTTCATTTTATGCAAAGTAGATGCTGCCTTCCCATTCGCTGGCAAAATGTCAAAGATGCACTTTGCTGGACAGGTTTCTGGAGCCCCCTCCTTAAAAGTGAGACGAGCAGGTGCCTGCCTGTGATCTCATTGCGCACAAAGGCCGCATCTGTGTTTCCTAAGCCGGGATGGACATGGTGAGGAAGTGCTGAGAAAGAAGTTGGCTCAAACTCTGTGGTTTATTTACATACGCTGGGGTGGGAAGGGGAGGATGTGGAGTTGTAGGGGAGCTGGAGCCTGAGATTTCAGATTAAAGAGTGCAAATGTGTTGGTTTTCATGCCTGAAATGCTTGCTAGTGTGAAGGCGGAACGTGTTGCAGTGCTGGATGGATGCCGGTCTGCTGCAAACTGAGCTCCACCTGCGCTCAGGGAGATGTGCCTGTGATCTGTTGCTGCTCAGTAAAACACCAGCAGAAACACTGACCCATTTATCATCATCGGTAAATCTTCCCAGGCTTGTACTCTGCAATTAGGAGAGTCGTATATTCTCATCAAGCTGAGCTTTCATGTAAAGGCCTATCCCACCAACTTCCAGATGTTGTAGCGTTCAGCAGGGCGTCGGGGAGGGATTTTGCTCCAGATGGATCTTCCAGTTGTAACTGCTGTGACCCTTGGGCTCCTGCACCGTTTCCTGGAGGTACCGTCTCTGATTGCAAACAGAGGGTGTTTGGGGTGCAGGGGACAGCCAAGAGGTACAGAACAGTCATCGGGGAATTATTTCTGCATCACACGAACAGAAGGATTTGACTGTGGATCACGTTTATAATGGCTGGTTTAAAGAGAAAGAGAGTAGAACAGTTCAGCACGTGTGGCCTAGTGGCAAAGAGATCTGATGGAGCATTTCCAGATGTGCTCATGGTTTAAAACATTTAGTATGGTAAAGGACATGAGATCATAGAATCACGGAATGGTTTGGGTAGGAAGGGACCTCAAAGCCCATCCAGCCCCACCCTCTGCCATGGGCAGAGACACCTCCCACTGGATTAGGGGCTCCAAGCCCCATCCAACCTGCCTTTGAACCCCTCCAGGGATGGGGCAGCCACCCCTGCTCTGGGCAACCTGGGCCAGGGCCTCCCTGCCCTCACAGCAAAACATTTCTCCCTAAGATCTTTTCTCAATGTCCTCTCTTTCAGCCTAAAACCATTCTGCCTCATCCTATCCCTGATCCAGAGCTCCTTCCCAGCTTTCTTGGAGCCCCTTTCTGTACTGGAAGCTGCTCTAAGGTCTCCTCAGAGTCTTTTCTCCTCCAGGCTGAATCCAACTGCAATCAAAAGAAAAAATTGAATGTGCTTCTTCTCTTCCTCCCCTCTTCTGGGTTATTTTTTTGCCTGCGGGCTCCCAAGTAAATTCCATGCCTCCCGCAGCCTGCTGGAGCCCTGGCTTATTAGAAAAGACCTGAGCTGGCCCAGATTTTTAAACTGTACCCTGAGGGAAGGATTGAGCAGATGGATGGGAGAATCTACTAGGATTAGTAAAACTCTTTGAAGACTGTTCTTCCCACTACATTTTTCTCCCTGTTTTGCTTTCCTGACATCTCAGCACTTTATGTATCAGTTGAGGTCCCTGGGGCTGGTGTTTATTGCCCAACAGCGTCTCTGTGCCTGGATGGAACTCTTGTCTCGGGTGCTGGGGGCGACAACCCTTTCCCTTGCTCTCATCATACATGGTAAGCCCTGGCACGGGGTGGGCATCGTGTGGGGCAAAGTCGGACAAAATAAAGCAAATATTGTGTTCTCTGGTAACAACTTCCAGTTTTTGATCTTGGTGACGAAAAACCTCACCTGGTTGAGGCAGCTCCCTCCTGTTCACGTTCTACAGTCCAAGCATGGTGGTGTTGAGTTGTTCTCAATTTCTGCTGCAAAGGGCCGTGTACGTCTTCCCCCACCTGCACTGCTCTGTGCTCCCTTCCCCTAACAAGTCAGTGTTGGTTCAGCTCTTTGGTTGAAAAAGAAAAACAACAAACTGTCCAAATTCTCTTTCCATGTGATGGTTGTTGTTTAAATCCTCACCAGTCCAGCTGGTGGCTGTGGTTTTTGTGTTCCCTGCACCTTCCCTCTCCACTGGAATGTGAATAACGCCCGAGATGTCTTTGGCCAGGACTGAGAACGGCGAATGTGCCCCACGTGTGGTCGGAAGTGGGGTTGGAGATGAAGGTTAAAGAAGCAGCTGGGGTTGCAGGGAGGGGTCACAGCAAACCGACAGCACCATCCTAGCATCCAACAACAGCCATGATTCCTAATCCATGTACTGTGCAGCTGCACTTCTCGCCTGTGCTGCCATAGCTCTGCAGCCCCTTGGTCAGCAGGGAATGGCAGTTCCGTAGCGCAGGAATCTACAGTAGTGTTTGCTTTTTAATTCATGGTTTTTATGACACCCCATTTGTTACCAACATGTGAGCCATTGTCTCGGAGATCTGGAAATCTCCGTGTGTCACTGTTCTGTTTGCACATTGAAAGAATGGTTACTTGAGGATTTTGAGACCTTTCTTCCATCCCTCCTTCTGGCAAGGAAAGCTGTCCAGCCCTGACTGTCATCTCCCATGTTTTCAGTGGATTTGTGTCTTCCCTTTCTAGATGGAGAAGGATGAGACCGTGAGCGACTCCTCTCCACACATAGCCAACATCGGACGCTTGGTAGAGGTAAGCACCATGCAGCCCCCACAGCCTGACCCTGCTGCAGGTTCTTCTGACCACGTTTGGTCCTGAGCCGAAGGGTTTTGTTGCTTTTGTCTTTACAAACAAGTTATTTATTCATATTGTATCAAGTCCAGTTGTCTAATGGTGCTGTGGCTCAGCACTCCTAGCCTGACTTCCAGCATTTTGTAGACACCTTGTGCTGCCTCCTGCTTGTTCCAGCAGCAACCACCCTGCACAAGGAGCCACCCTTCCCTCACAACCACTTAGCAAACCCGATCCCCGGCTTTGCTTCCATGGTCACTGTTGGGCAGTTACTTAAAATCCAAGTGGACTGTACAGAACCGTCCCTCTAACTGACAGCTTGGTCTGTACTTACTGCTGGTGTTGGATGTTGGCAGCAGGCAGCACTGTGTCCTCAGCGTGGAGCAAGAAGGACGCGACGGTGTCAACCGCTCGGAAGGACTTTGATGCACTGGGTGCTGTTTGTATGAAGGTGTTTGTGATTTCCTTCATCATCTTGGCCAGAGAGGAGGAAATTCTCACTTAAAACAGACTGTAACCCTTTTTTTTAAAGGAACTCGGAAGTGAAAGGCAGACAGGTTACTTGAAGTTTCTGGCTTGAGCAAGTGACCTCATGAAAAGTGCTGCTGATTTCCATGGTCTTTCTCAAACCTGCTTGCCAGGTGGTTTTAATGAACGAGTTGCCAGCTTAAAAAGTTAAAGGAACCCAAAAGCACAAAAGTATTGATCTGCTGGTTACGCAAAATTCCTGCCTTTCCACTTAGAGTGTGTTCAGTGCCATGAAATTATGGAGTAAGGCCAGGGTGAAATGCGTTTTTCTGCTCTGCAGCTGAACACAAGAGTTGATTGCTAGGTGAGAACTGCCCTCTTGTGGTCTGGAAAGCCTGGAGTCATGGGGAGGAGAGGGCAGGAGCAGAGCTCAACTCGATTTGATAGTATAGTGCAGGCTGTACTGCATCCTGTGAGGAGTTAAATAGCAGGAACATGCTGGGCTGAACCGTGTGGTTGTGTTTTACATCTGGATGAACGTGTACAGCACAAGGAAGGGTGTGAGAGCCTCATTCCTCAAACCGGCTGCTGTGGCTCAAGGTCTGATTTCTTTCTTGGTTTTAGGATATGGAAAATAAAATCAGAAGTACGCTGAATGAGATTTATTTTGGAAAAACAAAGGACATCGTCAATGGGCTGAGGTAAGAGGCTCTCCAGCCACCGGTCAGACCCCTGCGCTGCCCCTGTCCGTGTGTTATCTGCTGTCTTTTGCTACATTCCCCTGGCCCACACCAAGGCCTTTCTTGCTCATGGCTGTTCACTTTGCTGTGCTTTGGAAGCATCATTTGTGTGTGGAGTTCAGGGAATGTTTCTACCTTGTAACTATAGAAAGTGGAAGCAAAGCTTCAATCATAGATTCATAGAATCACTAGGTTGGAAAAGACCTCTAGGATCATCAAGTCCATCCAGTCCTTTCTGCCATTAAACCATGTCCCTCAGCACCTCGTCTGCCTGTCTTTTAAACCCCTCCAGGGAAGGTGAATCAACCATCTCCCTGGGCAGCCTCTGCCACTGCCCAGTGACCCCTTCCATAAGAAAATTTTTTCCTGATGTCGAGCCTGACCCTCCCCTGGTGGAGCTTGAGGCCATTCCCTCTCATCCTGTCCCCTGTCCCTTGGCAGAAGAGCCCAGCTCCCTCCTCTCCACAACCTCCTTTCAGGGAGTTGGAGAGAGCAATGAGGTCTCCCCTCAGCCTCCTCTTCTCCAGCCTAAACACCCCCAGCTCTCTCAGCCGCTCCTCATAATCCCTCAATCCACCAGGAAGAAAACATCCCCATTGGCAACACTTGTGTTTCACCGTTATTTGTAATTTGGAGTTTTATTCTTCAAGGACCTGAAAGCTGTACTTAAATTCTGACTTGGCTCTCTGCTACCCTTAAAACCAGTCGCTTGGTCCCAGAATCAAGCCCTGATAACAATGGTTTCATAGAATCATAGAACAACCAGGTTGGAAGAGACCCACCGGATCATCGAGTCCAACCATTCCTATCAAACACTAAACCAGGTCCCTCAGGACCTCATCTACCTGTCCCTTAAACACCTCCAACACAGCAACAGGCTGAGTGAGAAAACTTTCCATAGGAAAATTGCACCGTGCTCAGCCCTGGCTCATTCCTGGTTAGGAACATTCCACAGAAATCCCAAAGTGCAGAACACGATGCCAGATCCTCTTGGTTTAAGCTGCAGGTGGAGCTCCTGGCAGAGTGGGAGCAAACAGCCCAAAGATGTGCCCTGCTGTTCTCTCTTGTACTGAAACGTGAAGGAAGGTAGAACAATAGTGCTAATTCAATATTTGTGCTGTCTTCCCAACAGTTGGGGCAGAAGGACGCAGCAGGGTCGGAGACAGTGGCTGTTCTGGGGCTTTTCCCACCCCCCAGCTTCTCTAGCAGCCTCTGTTTCCCTTTGTGTTGTGCAGGGTTGAGCCAGGAAGCATTAATTAACATGGAAAGGAGATCCGTAATGCAATCCTTCTCGTGAACATTGCCTTAAGCTTTTGTGATCAAATCTGTTTGCCCTTTCTCCCTGTTGCTCTTGAGTCACGGCACCACCGTGTGCATCGGTGAGGTGATTGCTTGGAACCGGTACCATGCGTAGTGCTTCTTCTCTGGCCTCTTCTGTTTCTTTCACCTGTGTGTTTACTCTTGTTCTTCCTGAGTGTGCTCCAGGTGCTGTCCTGACCACTGGCTCTGTGTTACTGAGTTCTCCTGACTGTTCTTTCCCTGTTTGCTTCCCCTCCTTTCCGCCCCCTCTTTGTAGATCTGTCGATGCTATCCCCGACAACCAAAAGTATAAGCAGTTGCAGAGGGAGCTCTCTCAAGTGTTGACCCAGCGCCAGATCTACATCCAGCCCGATAACTAAACCGATCAGGTACCCTGTGCGGTGTGACACCAGCACTAAACCAGGACTCACCCGGCCCGGCCCTTGCATGGTAACCGGGTCAGGACTAACCCCTAACTGCGCCAGCTGGCAGACCACGGGTCAGCCCTCTCACTCAAGGGTCATTATTAACATGGCAACTAAATGCTGTGGGGTTTATCCTGAGCATTCCTCCTTTCCCTGTTTAAAATACCTCACTCTGAAATGTAGCAGCATTTTCCCACCTCATGCTCTGCCTTGGGAACAGGAGAGGAGCCCATGGTGACATTTCCTGGAATGCCGTTAGATTGGCCTGAGTTGATCCAGGAGCCTGAGTCCCTGTCCACGTGCACCAGGGGGTTTTCCTGATGGGGGTGCCTCACTTCTGTAAGAAACTCCCTGAAACCTTAGCGTTCTCCCTTGGGAACGCAGCCTTGGAAGTCTTACACAAAACCATCTGGTGCTTCCTGTGACTTCCGAGTAGATGAGCTTCCCCGTGCACATCCCATTTGCCTTGAACTTCCTTGGAGCTTGAAATCCAGTCCTGCTCAAGCTCCACTGGAACATTACCAGCCTCCACTGGGTTGTGGCCACCAGAAGGGTTTGTTCATGGGTGCTCATTTGCTCTGGAGCTCTGAATGCCCAGGACACACGGTGGTTCCTGCCCCTCAGCCAGCTGAACCTTCCACTCTGGTTCGTAACGAGTTACAGATGTCAGCTGAACACACACGAAGGGGAAAGGTGCCGTGTGCTGGTGATGGCAGAACCTTTAGCCAGTGACAAACATCAAACATCCATGTTTAATAAAGCAGTGGGAGTCTCCAAAGAGAAGAGAATGAAAACACTATCATAGATGCGTTAGGAACATAACTGACACCACAAGCAGCCTTTTCACAGGAGGCGGCATCCAGGTAGCTCCAAGGGCTGGAAGAGGTGTGAAATATGGTTTACATGGGAGAAACCCTACCAGAGTGGATCTGAACAGCTTTGCTGTGGAAGCAGCCCCTGAGCAGCCTGCTAGCGTTACCCTGCCAGCAGTCACCGTTAAAAGGGGGTTTTAAGATTGGGAATCACCCCTTGTGCCATTGGGGATGGAAGCTCCTCGCAGCATCTGACAGGGCAGTGGGCAAAGCAGGCTCTGGAACGACACAGCTTTGCCCAGTAACCAAACCTTTAAGCCACAAAGGGAGTCCCTGCGCTAATCCTGCTGACAGCATCTCTGTTCTTCGGCTGCTTTGATCCGCTCCTTCCTCCAGGCAAGGAACAAACTGGAAGTGCAAAATCAAGAAACCAACCTCTGGCCATGTTTTCCACTGGTGAATGTGCTGGAGGGGAGTGCGGCCGCAGCCACTTGGCCCTGGGGGAACAGCCTGTGGGAAGGCAGGAGCCTCCTGAGTGCAGCCTTTCCAGGTTCCCATGTGGAGGCAGGATTATCCCTGCCTTCCTATCCCTGTTGACTGGAGAGTAGGAGTGCTCACACCCTTTGCTGGTGCTGCGGGAGGGTTTCCAGTCTGTAAGGACAGAACTGGGAATCCTCCTCCGGCAGCTGGAGGTGATGGACGTGCTGGGGCAGCAAGGCCTTCTGGTGCCGTCATGGCTGGTGTGAATTGTGCTTTGGTGCTCACCCTCAACTGCTCACTTGGCCTCCTGCTTCCCAAAAGGCAACAGGGAAGCAGACCTGTGGTTCCTCTGCCTGGGCTGAGGTGCTGCTCCCTCCCGTTGCCTCTGAAACGCCTCCTCACAAAGGCTTCGCCTCTCACATGCGTCTCCTTCTTCCCCACAGGTCTGTGCAGACTTTTGCAGACAAATCAAAACAAGAAGCTCTTAAAAACGACCTGGTGGAGGCTTTGAAGAGGAAGCAGCAGAGTTAAAGCCCTCCTCGTGCTAACACGCCCTGCCATGCACTCGTTAGATTCCTTTCTTAGAGAACTCGTCCCCCCCTGCCCTTTTCTGTTACCTCACATCACAACTCGCATTCAGCACTCTCCGTGCAGCCCCATCCTCCCCCCCATCAATAAAGCTGTACAAACTTTTTCAGTCTCTGAGGCCTATTTCCACCACATTTTATGATCCAGACCTTAGGCTACGATCCTGTAAAAGGCCATGTATTTCCACCTCCTCCCATTTATCTGCATAAACATGAATCATTGTTTGTCTTTTCCTCACCCCAACCCGCCTTTTGTTACATTGGTGTAAAAAATGTAAAACAAAACTTTATTAAATACTGTGGTGTGTGAAAGAGGGAGAACTGGAACAACCCCCCACCCTGTTCCCGGTGTGTTTGGGGGCTGGGCAGAGGGGCTGGCAGGCGGGAGGGAGGGAAGAGCAGCTGTTCCTTGCTCTTGGACCACGCTGCCTCCATCGGATTCGCAAGGAGACAGCGATTCGGAGACCTGCTGAAAGCTCTGCTCTTCTGTAGCCTAGTTCCGAGGCGCTTTTCTGTCAATTTTTATGGAATGCAAAAGGGTTTTTGTTTTGATTTTGTTTTTTGTAAAGCTTAAATCAAATCCACATCGGGTACTTGAGCCTCCATACTAAAAAATAAATAAAAAAAGACTAAAACAAACAAAAAAAATACAAATAAAACCAAGTCCCAGGAAGCTGTGTGTGCATTTGTGTTCTCATTCCCCGTCCCCTGCAGCCTTACCTGAGCCTTCGTGTGGCAGCAGCTGCTCTGACCGTGGGTGGCTGGATGCATTGCTGGAGCACAGCGATCACTGGGTGCTCTGCGGATCCCAGTTGCTCCAGCTGTAGGTGGGTGGGTGTGTACTGGAGTGCAGCAATCACTGGGTGCTCTGTGGATCCTAGACTCTCTGGCCGTGTGGATCCCAGCTGCTCTGTTCTGTGGGCACAGGAACCAGGGAAACCTGTGCTTTTACTTCTTTTCTCTTGCCCCCAGGCCAGCTGGTTTGGTGCATGGGCCCAGGGTTACTTGTGAGCCCCCACCCCAGCACTCAAACCCCTCCAAAGCCTTGGTGGTCAGAGGGACCTTGAGCAGCTCCTTCCACGTGTGTGCCGGGGTTACAGCAAACTTGCAGTCCTAGCAAAACTGAGGGAGCAAATCGCTGAAGGGCTCTTCCTGTACATGGCATTGAAATTGCCCTTCTGGTGAACCTATGCAAATTGAGGCTGCCAGCACTAACGATGATTAATGTGCTCATATTCTGCTTTCCTGTGCTGTTCAGGCGTGTGTGCGTGTGTGTACATGCACCACCTGGACATGATCGCCCATCACAACCTTTGTTTTTTCCAAGGCAGCCAGGCCCAGTCATACCCCGTCCCTGAAACCAGAGCAAGCAGACAGGCAGCATATCCCACTCGGATGCTTGCCCAGCCAGGAGGTGATGGAGCAGCTTTCTCAGGAATCCCATGCGGTTGAAGCATGTCAAGGCAGGCAATGGGATATCGACAAGTGGGGACTGAGACACGTGAAGGAAGAGGGAGAAGCTGCCAGATGAACCAGCAAGATAAAACCAAAGGAGGTGCATGTGCAAGGATGTGTTTTATAGCTGCGTGAGCCATGCTGAGGAAGATGTGTATCAGGGCCAAACACTTTGGTTACACTGCTCCTTCCTTTCAAACTGGCTCCAGCCAGTACCAGATCACCCAGAAGGAGCTCGTGGTGGAGCCGAAGCCCACAGAGGTCAGTGGTGCTCATGTCCATGGCAAGTCAGTCATCGGTGCCCTCCCTGCAGCTCCTTATGCCCTTCCCACATTTGCTGGTACCCGGGAAGCTCCCAATCGCCCTCGAGACTGCAGGTGACTGAGCTCGCAGCACAGAGCAACCTTTTGAGGTATCAAACCATTCCCTTTTTATCCTGACAATATCATGGGTATCAAAGAGGCACGAGATCTTCAAGCAGCACCCTCTGCTGCCTGGCTGGGCTCAGTGCCTTAGCAGCACAAGTCACCCGCAGCGCTTCCCCAGAGCTGTGGGACAGTGGGGCCAGTCTGCCCGACGCTGGAGACAGCTTTCCCGTCCACATCCTCCTCTTTCAGTCCAGGGCAGGGCTCCCGCATCAGCTGTCCAGGCTGCCACCCTGCTCGCCAAGGAGAGCATCCCTCTCTTCACGGGTACTGGGTCTCCCTTTCCGATAAGCGAGAAACTGGAAGGAGATCTGAGACCAGGTTAAGGCTCTTCACAGAAGCTGGTGTGGATCCATGGGATGTGCTGGGTCTCACTGCCCAAAAAAGGCTGTTTGAGCCAGGAGAGAAGGAAACATGATGGGTCCAGGACAACTCTAACCCCAAGAGCTCCCCACGGAGAGTTGGCCCTTCCCAAAACTGGACAATCTTAGTACAAGTCTGAAGAATTCAGCTGTTGCAGTCCTGTAAATTACAGGCATGCGGGTGAGTAAGCACAGCTCAAAACCAGCCACTTGAGTGGCATCAACTGACTTCTGTCCAACCCCCCTACCTGCCCCAAGACAGGATTTCTCCTGCCAAAACCTTATAGGCAGGATGCGATCCCATAGAGAAATGCTGATGCAGAAAGGATACAACGATGTCGAGCGAAAGGACGCCCAGGCTGCCCACCAGCCAGGGGAGGTGGTGCAGGACATAGTCACCCTCGCCCTGCCCTGGCTCTGGGTTCTTCAGGAGAACACTGAGGCCGTAAAGTGAGTTCCCCAGCATCACCAGGGCAAAGAGGGAGTAGGAGACACCAGCAGTGGATTTCCTCTTGTACTGGAAAAAGAGGCCAGAGAGAGGAGTTCTGGGGCAGCTCTCTGAAATCTCACTGGAACGTAGCATTAATCACCCTCCCACCAAAAAATGAGAAGAAAAAAAGTGGTGACTCAGTGCCAAAAGCCTTTTAGTTCCCCTTTTAAAGGGGAACTAAGTAAAAGACAAAATAAATAAAGACAAAAGGAAAGCCTCATCTTCAGAATATTAGTATGTTAAAAGAGAGAAAAATTAATCAGGCTTTGGAGTTGAAACACAGAAAAATAGTCCCATATGAAATGTTCAGAGATGGGGACCTGGGACTCCTGACTGAAGAGAAAGATGGTCCCACCACCCTGCTTCTATTTGAAACCTCAGGGCCCTATCGTGTCCCCAGAACCTGTCTGTGTCCTCCTCCTCTTGCACACGTACGTTCGTGTAGATCTGGGGGACACGGGAGCACAGGTACAGCACGGAGGAGATGGAGCCGATGGTGAAGCCAATGATCTCGCTCCTGGTGAAAGGCTGCAAGGCAAGGGGAGGCACGGGTAGCCCTCTTGTTTTCAGAGATGTGCTTCCCACCCAAACCACTGCCCTGCCTTTCATTTCTCCATCTTCCCCTCACTTTGCAGAGCATGAAGCGGGATCGTGCTGGCCCTGCAGGACATGCTCTCCCCATCAGACACTTCATCCACTCTCCCTCCATCACTCAGCTTTAGGAACCAGCTCACCTTTGTCCCAGGCTCATCCAGGCCAGCAGAGAGCAGAGATCTCCCTTTGAACATGACTGCATCTTGCATCGCAGCAGCATCTCTGTCCAAGAAGGAGATAGCTGACACCGTCCCCACGGAAAGGAAGGTGAAGGCTGCGTTGATCGGGGTGGTGACTGCAGGGAATCGAGTGGGCGCTGGTTAGGAAGGGCTCCTCCACTGGCCCAGTGCAGCCCAGCAGCCTTGGTGGGTGCTTGAGCATCACTGGGTACAGAGACCTTAGGCTGTCCCTTATCTCTGTGGCAGCTCAGTCGGCACCGAAGTGCTCTGGCAATAGCAGCTGCAGGCATTTTATCTCATGATGATGTGGGCAATTTGTAAGTTATCAGGGAGAAAACCACTCCTATCTCAGCAGACTGAGATCACTCTGGTTTGGGGTTAGGGCTCTTCATTCCCTCTGCTAAAAAGCTTTCCACTGCCTTAACTCATAGCAGTACTTGGTCAAACCCTACCACACCAGGCTCTGCTTTGACAGCAAGGCCTGTGTTAGATTCTGTAAACAAGCTCTCCTGCATTAACAGAGCTCCATTGTTGATGGTTTAATAGGTTTACATGTCTTTAATAAGTTACAGAGTTATCAAGAGTCCCCAGATGTGACTATCTCTAGTTCACAGAAAGCTGCAGTGCCCCACAGTGATTCTTCTCTCACTGCTTAAGCCTTCCAGAACTCTCCAAGTTCCCTTTCTACTATTTTTGAACAGGAAGGAACTTCTCCATAGGCTGTCACTGACTGTGAGAGGAGAATCTCACCCCTTTCCTGAGTCAAGCAATCTGAGTGTGGTTTCCAGCTCCAAGATGGAATCACCTCATAACTGAGCGTAAGGAATTTCTTTCTATACTTAATGCACCTTACAGTGGATTGACTTTCCACATGGACACTGTGCATAGTGGTTTGTAGGGTCTGCAAAGCCCAAAGCAGTCAGTCATTATCCATGGGTTCTCAGGTTATCCAAGAAAAGAAAACAGCAGGCAACAAGGGGCATCTAACAACTGC
This sequence comes from Coccyzus lansbergi, assembly GCA_033558105.1. Lineage (NCBI taxonomy): Eukaryota > Metazoa > Chordata > Aves > Cuculiformes > Coccyzidae > Coccyzus > Coccyzus lansbergi. The sequence goes on from JAUMJK010001199.1 coordinate 71,891, forward strand.
AACAATGCGTCTGCAAAGCATCTCTGCCCTGCTGCTTCTCCAGAGACTGCTCCTCTTCTTGGCTTCACAGTTGAGGAAAAGCCAGCCCCAAAAACACACTAAGGCAGGGAGCACATGACCCTACCACCCTCCATGCCCCAACTCACATCCTTCGCCTCGGTTCTTCACTCTGTAGTAGCCGTAGAGAGAGAGCATCACCAGGTCTGCCAGCACATAGTAAACTGCTGTGTACACCTGCGGGTAGAGGATACGTTGGGCCTGTAGAAAGGCCTCAGCTGATCTTGGGGATGAGCGAGTATCCCAAGGCATCATATCCTGGGGGGAAAGGGAGCACCCCTGGGCAGGGCAGGGAAAAGGGGGAGCATGCCTGGTGGGGAAGGGAGAAGGGAGCAACCCCAAATTGTTTGGGTCTCTGGTTTAAGCAGCTCCCATCCCTCCTCCCTGGGGCCTGGGGTGTTGGAGAGCTGACCCATTCCCAGAGATTCGGTTGGTACCTGTAGCGGTAACTGGTCAGCCAGGAAGGAACCAATGAGGTTTAGGAGGTCTCCGCCCAGCCATCCCAGCAGGAAATAGATGGAGAGAGCCCGGTCCATGATGCCCGTTTTGCAGGCTTGGTAAAACTGCCTGCAGAGAGCAAGTTGGGCAGACACAAACTGTCACCCCAACCACACCAGCACTACTGGGGAACCATGCCGAGGTCTCCCTCCGTGGATGAGCATGGGACAAAGGTGAGCTGCTTTCTAAAAGCAGAGACTTCATTTAGCCAAGCTACACGCTCCATTACACCACGGGAGAAGTCCCACAACTCCCAGGCTCGAGGCCCTGTGACCTGTCCCTCGCACAGGGGCAGAAATCAGCAAGGAGATGCACCAGTTGCAGAAACCACCTCTCTGGTTACGAAATAATCTGACAATACAATGAGGGTGAGTGCGAACCACCACATTCCCTGCTACCACGGCTGACCCAGCACTTCCAAGAAGCCCGTGACTTCTGGAAACATTCCTTCTGCACATATGACCTGCAAAAACTGCATTGCAGTTAGGTGACGTGGGTTATTACAGCTGCCAACCATAATAATAACAATATAACAACAAACAAGGCTTTGAGGCTGTAAGGCCTGCTCCCTCACACCTTTTAAATCCCAGCTTTCCGAGCCCACATTGCTTTTGCCTGGTAGGTTTAGTAACTCAAGGAGAATGCATATGGAAATTTTATTTTAGAGAAGAGTTTAAAAGGGCTTGGTTAGGTTTCAGGAGTGATACTTACGGAAAAGAGGCAGCTGCAAAGCAGAAGATGGATACCAGACCCAGGATGACGCTGGCAATGTCCCGACCGTCTTGAGCACATTCGTTGAACACATCCATCACCCACTGGGAGCCATTAGGACAGTCGGAAAGATTCCCAAGGGGGAAAGTCCTCCAGCGCTGCACCCCCATAGCTGACAGATCTTTATCAGTGTCCAGCAGTGAAACTATGGGGATAGAATCACAGAACAGTTTGGGTCAGAAGGGACCTTAAAGCCCATACAGTTCAAAACCCCTGCAGGGACACCTCCCACTGGATCAGGGGCTCCAAGCCCCATCCAACCTGCCCTTGAACCCCTCCAGGGATGGGGCAGCCACCCCTGCTCTGGGCAACCTGGGCCAGGGCCTCCCCACCCTCACAGCAAAACATTTCTCCCTAAGATATCACCTCATCTCAGTCTCCTCTCTTTCAGCTTCAAACCCCTTCCCTCTAGTCCTCTCCCTGCACTCCCTGATCCAGAGCCCCTCCCCAGCTTTCCTGGAGCCCCTTCCATACTAGAAACGGTTCTTAAGGTCTCTGCAAACCTTCTGTTCTCCAGACCCCAAGTCTCTCAGCCTGTCCTCAACATAACACTAGGGAAAATGCAATAACACAGGAAAAAAATGAAATAACACCAGGGAAAAATAGAGATCCATTTGGTACAAGCTCACAGCTCCTCCAGTTACAGCTCAAAGCCAGCTTGTGTTACAAAACTCTCATTACTGGCCTTAATTTCGCGTTCAGAGGGTCCCTTAAGGTGGGTCCCTTTGAGGTCCCTTCCAACCCAAACCATTCCGATGATTTGGGCTCAAAGGAGAAATAACTCCCACCGTTGGTAGAAAGGGACTCACCTGTGGGATGGAAACTGCTTTATTTTCCTTTAGACTCCCTCTGCCTCATCCAGAACCTGCCTCTTCTCCACAATTTCTTCAGGAACTCTCTGGGTTCCTTTGCCGAATCTGCAGCTCAGTCAGACACTGTCTTGCTCCCGACCTGCTGCTCTGGGGGAACTCGATGAGTTCTTTCTGTAAAACTTCTGCTTTTAGTGGGAAAATAACCAGCTTTCTGCAAGCTTGATGCTTTTTCAGGAGCCGGTTTGTTTTTTAAAAAGACGCTTAAGAAACTTTTTCTTTCTTTTCGTAAACTGCTTTTTTTTCTGAAACAAACTTACTTTTTAGAGCAAACTTGCTGCTTTCTTCCAAGAAACTTGCTGGGTTTTTTTGAGGAAACTCGTTGTTTTGTCGAAGAAACTTGCTTTTTTATTTGGAAGAAGCTTCCTGATTTTGAGTAAATTTGCTGTATTTTTCGAAAAAAAAAAACTTAGTTTTTTTGAAGAAAGTTGCTTTTTCTTTGAGGAAACCTCCTTTCTTGTGAGAAAACTTGATGTTTCTTTGAAGAAAGTTGCTTGTTTTTTGAGGAAACCTCCTGTCCTGTGAGAAAACTTGATGTTTCTGTGAAGAAAGTTGCTTTTTTTTTTTTGAAGAAACTCGTTGTTCTGTGAAGCTTTGCGGCTCCTGCAGTCTCTCCCTGTGCGAGGTCAGCGCCGCCTGCTCCGTGAGGCACTGGGGGGGGAGAGGGGAGCTCAACCCGAGCTCTGCGCATGCGCAGCGTGAGCCGCCCGGGGAGCGATTCTCGACTCGCTGTGCGCATGCGCAGTGAACACGGCCCGAGGGGCAGCGGCTGACAGAGGCACAGAGTCACCAGGTTGGGAAAGAGCCACTGCAGCCATTCCTATCAGTCACCAAACCATGTCCCTCAGCACTTCCTCCACTCCTCTTTTAAACCCCTCCAGGGAAGGTGACTCAACCCCCTCCCTGGGCAGCCTCTGACACAGAGTCCAATGACCCTTTCTGTGAATTTTTTTTTCCCGATGTCCAGCCTCAACCTCCCCTGGTGGAGCTTGAGGCCGTTTTGGCTAGAAAGCTGCCTGAAGGAGAAGGACCTGGTGGTGTTGGTTGACAGCAACTGAATCATAAAATCATAGAACAACCAGGTTGGAAAAGACCCACCAGATCATTGACTCCAACCATTCACATAAATCACTAAACCATGTCCCTCAGAATTTTGTCTACCTGGCCTTAAACACCTCCAGGGAAGGTGAATCAACCACCTTCCTGGGCAGCCTATTCCAATGCCCAATGACCCTTTCCGTGAAATTTTTTTTTCTAATGTTCAGCCTCCCCTGGTGGAGCTTGAGGCCATTCCCTCTTGTCCTGTTCCCTGTCACTTGGGAGAAGAGCCCAGCTCCCTCCTCTCCACAACCTCCTTTCAGGTACTTGTAGAGAGCAATGAGGTCTCCTCTCAGCCTCCTCTTCTCCAGGATAAACACCCCCAGCTCTCTCAGCCCTTCCTCATAGGGCCTGTTCTCCAGCCCCTTCACCAGCTTTGTTGCTCTTCTCTGGACTCGCTCCAGAGCCTCAACATCCTTCTTGTGCTGAGGGGCCAAGAACTGAACACAGGATTCTAGGAGCGGTCCCATCGGTGCTGAGTCCAGAGGGAGAATAACCTCCCTGGACCTGCTGGTCACACCGTGTCCGATCCAAGCCAAGATGCCATTGGCCTTCTTGACCAATTGGGCCACTGCTGGCTCATGGTCAGTCGCTGTCAACCAACACCCCCAGGTCCCTCTCCTCCTGGCAGCTTTCTAGAGAGACTTCTCCTAGTCTGGAGCTCTGCATAGGGTTGTTGTGTCCTAGGTACAGGACCCGGAATTTGGCCTTGTTAAACCTCATCCTGTTGGTCTCAGCCCATGGATCCAGCCTGTTCAGATCCCTTTGGAGCCGCCTGACCCTCCAGCAGATCCACACTTCCACCCAGCTTAGTGTCATCTGCAAACTTGCTAAGGGTACACTTAGTGCCTTCATCCAGGTCATTGATGAAGACATTGATCAGGGCTGGACCCAGCACTGAGCCCTGGGGACGCTACTTGTAACTGGCCTCCAGCTGGATTTAACACCACTTACCACCACTCTCTGGTGAACATGAATGGTCTGACTAGGGAGGGGGTTGACTCGCCTTCCCTGGAGGTGTTTAAGGTGCAGGTGGATGAGGTGCTAAGGGACATGGTTTAGAGATTGGTGGGAACCAATCTCTAAAGGCAAATGGCATCTTGGCTACTATCAGAAATAGCATGACCAGCAGGTCAAGGGAGGTTCTTCTCCCTCTGTACTCGGGACTGGTTAGACCACTCCTCAAATCCTGTCTTCAGTTGTGGGCCCCTCAGCACAAGAAGGATGTTGAGGCTCTGGAGCGAGTCCAGAGAAAAGTGACGAAGCTGGTGGGGAGCTGGAAAATAAGTCTTACAAGGAGCTGCTGAGGGAACTGGGGTTTTTTAGTCTCGAGGAGGATGAGGGGAGACTTCATTGCTCTCCACAACTACCTGAAAGGAGGTCATAGAGGGGAGGCGGCTGGCCTCTTCTGCCAAGTGACAAGGGATAGGAGAAGAGGGAATGAATCATCCTCATAGAATCATCATAGAATCACTAAGTTTTAAAGGACTCACTGGATCATAGAGTCTAACCATTCCCATCTGTCACAACCTGGACCCACGAGCCACACGCTCATGTCCAGCCCTGACTAGGGGGGGTGAATTGGATTCCTTTGTCTGTGTGGTGGTCCGGAGGCCAATAAGGTCACTCCCAGGGTGAATATCAAAAGCAGTATTTATTTCTGGCTCCAGCAAGCATAAACACACCAAGATACACAACAAAGACATGGGTGGGTGCAAACACCCAAAGTTACAGAAAGAAATCCCTGAAAACAACCCAGGTCCCTTGGACACAACATAACATCATGGGGGAGAGACAGAAGAAAGAAATCACCACATTGAAGGCAGCAGATGATCTCAGGAACACATGGTCCAGGCCATGTGACAATCTGGTGCCACAACTGGGTAATGCTCAGACAAAATGTTCAATGCAAAGAGATAAATGTAGTCTGATTCTACAACATCAGTCATTAAACCATACCCCTCACTACCTTATCCATCCGTCTTTTAAACGCCTCCAAGGAAGGACTGGACTCAACCATCTTCATGGGCAGCTTGTTCCAGTGCCCAATGACCCTTTCTGTGATTTTTTTCTTTAAATCATGTCCAGCCTGAACCTCCCCTGGTGGAGCTTGAGGGCCATTCCCTCTCGTCCTGTCCCTTGGGAGAAGAGGCCAGCACCCTTCCCTCTATGACCTCTTTTCAGGTAGTTGTAAGAGAGCAGTAAGGTCTCCCCTCAGCCTCTTTTTCTCCAGGATAAACACCCCCAGCTCTCTCAGACACTCCTCTTGTTCTCCAGCCCCTCCTCCAGCTTTGTTGCTCTTCTCTGGACTTGCTCCAGAGCCTCAACATCCTTCTTGTGCTGAGGGGCCCACAACTGACCCCAGGATTCGAGGAGCAGTCTCATCGGTGCATTGTATAGAGGGAGAAGAACCTCCCTGGCCCTGCTGGTCACACTGTGTCTGATCCAAGCCAAGATGCCATTGGCCTTCTTGGCCACCTGGGCACACTGCTGGCTCAACAAACACTGCCAGGTCTTTCTCCTCCAGGCAGCTTCCCAGCCAGACTTCTCCTAGTCTGGAGCTGCTGAGGGTTGTTGTGCCCCAAGTGCAGGATCCACCATTTGGCCTTGTTAAACCTCATCCCATTGGTCTCAGCCCATGGATCCAGCCTGTTCAGATCCCTTTGGAGCCTCCTTGACCCTCCAGCAGATCCAGCTTCCACCCAGCTTAGTGTCATCCGCAAACTTGCTAAGGGAGCACTCGATGCCTTCATCCAGGTCATTGATAAAGACATTGACCAGGGCTGGACCCAGCACTGAGCCCTGGGGACACCACTTGTCACTGGCCTCCAGCTGGAGTTCACTCCATTTCCCACCACTCTCTGGGCCCTCTAGCCAACCAGTTTTCCACCCAGGAGGGTGTGTGTCTGTCCAGGTCAGAGGGTGACAGTTTCCATAGCAGAATGCTGGCAGAAACTGTGTTAAAGAGGCCAAGAAGATCCACCCACAGCATTTCCATCATCCCATGGGGACGACTATGCCGCTTTGCGCATGCGCAGCGGACGTTCCCGCCTACGCGCCC
>JAUMJK010001200.1:0-120777 GCA_033558105.1 Coccyzus lansbergi
GGAGGCGCGGCGGCCTCTCCCACGTGACGCAGGGCGCTTTGTGGTCGAGCGGCGTGTCACGTGAGCCGGGCGCGGGGCGGCGGTGCGCGTGCGCGCGGCCCGTGCGGTTGGCGGCCGGGAAACCCCTCGGGTCGAGCTGCCATCGCGAGCGGCGGGGCCTGCACCGCGCGGGGCCGAGACGACGAGGGGGAGGGAAGCGCCCGCCGCGGCCCAGCTCGCTCGGTGAGGGCCGGGGTCGGGGCCTGGCTGCCGCGGAGCCCTGAGGCCTCGGCGCGGCCTGGCCATGGCGCAGCGCCGCCGCCTCTGAGCGCCGCGCGGGCCTTCCCGGCGCCTCCGCAGCGCCCGCGGGCCCTTCCCCCGCGCCTCCTCAGCGCCGCGCGGGCCTCCGAGCGCCTCCTCGCCTTCCCCGAGCGGCCCCCGGGCCTCCCCCGCGCCGAGGCCGCGTCCCCGGGCGCCGTGCGGTCGGCCCCGCCCGGGCCCGGACATGTCGTGCGTGCATTACAAGTTCTCGTCGAAGCTCAACTATGACACGGTCACGTTCGACGGGCTCCACATCTCTCTGTGCGACCTGAAGCGCCAGATCATGGGCCGCGAGAAGCTGAAGGCGGCCGACTGCGACCTGCAGATCACCAACGCGCAGACCAAAGAAGGTGCGTGGGGCCGGGAGGCGGCGCGGCTCGGCGTGGGGGTGGGGGCTCGGGGCCGCGCGGCTCTGGCTGCCCTGGGTCATAGAATCACCCAGTGGTTTGGGCTGGAAGGGGCCTCAAAGCCCATCCAGTTTCACCTGCCTGGATCCGGTTCCTCCAGGCCCCATCCAACCTGGCCTTGAACACCTCCAGGGATGGAGCAGCCACCACTGCTTTGGGCAACCTGGGCTAGAGGCTCCCCACCCTCTCAGGAAACTACTTCTTCGTAAAATGTCATCTCAGTCTCTCTGCTTTCGGCTTAAAACCGTTCCCTCTCGTCCTGTCCCTGCACTCCCTAAACAAGAGCCCCTCTGCAGCTTCCCTGGAGACCCTGTCAGTACTCTAGAGTTTCTCTGCAGCTTTCTCCAGGCTGAACAACCCTAACTCCCTCAGTCTGGCTTTATACCATGATTCATGTGCCATGTGTGTATTAAAGTTTGACCCTCCTGGAATGGTAAATAAATGTGGTAGGATTTCTTCTAACAAACTCACTGAATTTCTTGGAAGTCTGGCAGAGAAACCTGAAAGTGGTGAAACAGAACACATATAAGGAAAAAGAAGTGGGGTTTGTGACTTAATATTGTCTTCAACTTCTTTTACTCTGCTTCATTGGAAAACCGGTTTTGTGCCCATTGCAGAAATTACTCCCCAGCAGCATTTTGCATCTGGAGTGTATCAGAGTTGTATTCTTTGCAGACCCATCAAAGCATGTGGTTGTTCCCAGTATCGAAACAATACTTTGGAATTTCCTATCAAAGTAACTTCTTTTCCATGCAAAAGATTGTCATTCCCCTGCCGTTGGACATTATTCATTTCTAACCTTTTTCTTTTTGCTGGTGCTACCTGTTATCCTTAAAAGGGCAACACTGAAGTTTTGTGGCAGGTTAATGGTGACTAAGAAATGTTATTGGAGAAGTCAAATGCTTTTAAATCTAGTAAATAGTGCTTGATTCCCAGTGATTATGGCAGTTTCATGTCGCTTAATGTGGTATAATCTGCTGTCTTGATAAGTTTGAATGTGATTAAAGAGTCTGGAACGTGACTTTCCAGAAATTAAAAGAATTGCACAGTGTTTTCATTACTTGAATGTTTTTTTCTTCTCCCCGTGGTTCTGTGACACACAACAGTCTTCTCTTTGAAGTGTGTTTTCCTCTTCCTGTTTCATACATTAGAACTTCAGCTGAGTGTGTGCGCTGTGGTAACTATAACACCAACCCTGGCCTTTAAAGTGGTTGGAGAGAGCTTGCTGTTTGTTTGCAGGTACGCGGAGTGTTTTCAGGACAGTGTCTGGGAAGACATTAACAGCATCGTGCCCGGGGCTTAGGGTTCAACACAGGCAGAAACATTTCAGAAGTCTTGGATTTTTCTAGTAGTATTGAATAAAACTGTCAAAAGCTTTAGAAAAATGTTTAATCTGCTTTGCTGTGGAAGGGTCCTTGAGTTTTGTCTGCAGTTGCTGCTGTACTTTCAGCTTTAATGCTGCCAAGCAGAAGGGCCAGCTGGCTGACGTCACTGCTGTGGTAACAGGGTCTATGTGAAACAGAGACTTGAAACTGGGATGTTGAAGGGCAGTAAACTGTGAGGGAGCCTGGTTGCTATCTCCAGAGAGAAAAATGTTCTGGAGTAGGCCAGGCATGTGGATTCTGGTGTAGCAGGTGAGGAGCAGAAAGCAAAGTTTTTAGAAGGCAAAATGATGCTCAAAAACACTACCCAATAAAGTGTCACTCAAATGTGCATGACACCAGTTTTACAAAGTGTGTTGCTATGATTTCATGCATAATCAGAATCCAGGGAAGAATAGGTATTTGCTTCATCGAATCACTTAAATTTAGTGTTGCCTAAGGGAGATGTCAAAGAAGAAATTTCTTTCATACTTTAAGGAGTATCACCCTTGTTAAACAGGGCCAGGATCCTCCTCTAGGTTGGCTGTGCTGCACTTGGACCTTTGTAAAGGGATTATAAAATATTAAATTAATGAGTGACATAGATGCCTACTGAAGTTTTTTTAAGGATATTTGCCATGTGAAAACACAGAAATGCCCCAGTGGTTTTCAGAGCAAAGCTGGAGGGTACATTTCAGTGTGTATACAAGTCTGGCACATTATTGGTTTCTATGCATGACCACGAATTTTAGTGTTTGTTAATCAGATGTAGATTCTTAAACTCACCTTACAAAGAAAAGAAGACCCTAGACCAGGATATTCTGCCCAAGCAGAATGTTTGGAATCTTTACGCGGGGACATTAAAGCATGGGGTTGCCCATGCTGGAGGCCAGGCTGGATCATTCCCAAATTATCTTTGGAAGCACAAAGGGAAGCATGAGGGACGATGGCCTGCTTGGTCAGACTTGTCAACCTTTTACAGCAGTGTCACTTTTCCTAATAGAAATCTAGTAATGGAAGCAGTGCTAATACAAGCTGAAAGTAAACAGGATTTTAAATATCAGTGTGGAAAAAAAAATACATGACAGACACTTTAAGATGCTGGGAAGGAAAAATGGATGGTTGGGGTGTTTTTTAAAAGGGGCAGGGGATGTCCTTCTCTCTGCTTGTTGCAGGGGTGTGTTCTGTGTAAGCAGAATTCCCTTTAAAAAGCCTATACTCAAGATTTAAACTTGCTTCCTTTTGAACTGGACTGAATTTCTAGGCTTGCCTTTTATAATAGGAGTTCTCACAGCACTGTTGCAGAGCTGCAAACTCCAGAACTTGAGTTTGAACACTTATTCCCGCCCTGTGGTGGTCTAGCACAGCAGTGGGAGAACACGCTATTCTGCGTGTCTGACGAAATGCAAAAATATAAACCTGAGAGTAGGGCTCTGACCTGATCATAGTATTAAAAGAGAATATTGCTCTTACAAGCATGTCTCCTGAACTCAGGGCTTGCTCCAGTTCAGCGTTGCAGGGGACACTTGACAGCATTTTTGAGGCAAGGGTGCAATGTCAGCAGAACAAACTTATGGTAGTTGTGAATGAAATTCCTTGGCCTCTCAGATGGTGTCTTGTCTGTCTGCTGGAATATCTTCCATACTGTGCAAACTGAGCATTTCAGAGAAGGCATTTCAGCAGTTTTTAACTCGCCCCTCTGCCGGTTTCTGTTGGAGTGCCACATTGTGGGGGTTACGTTGGTTACACCTCAGGGAACTGGTAGACTGACAACAGCATTGTTATGTAGATTTCTCAGAAAGGCTGTGGAGTTCCTTGTTTCCCTGACTGAGCTGAGGGCAAGCTGTGTACCTGCTCAAAAGCCCTGGTGGTACATGCTGTCTTGGAGTCTTTAACTTTATCACTGACAGGCTTGGAAGTTCAGGGGCTGTGCTCCCAGATGGGTTCTGCTCCCTTGGCCAGGCACTCAAGGCAGGCTCCCTTTGGCTCATTTCCCCGTTACCTTTCCCAGTCGTGCTAGAATGGCAAGCCGTGCTAGTAAGGCATGAAGGCATCAGGTGGTCTGTGTGATCAGATTAACGATTGCAAGTGTGTTGGATTTGATTGACTCTGTCTTTCAGAGCAGTATAAAGCACTCTTTTGGAGCACAGTACTGTATAATAACGATGCCAGTGACAGTTCCACGAGCATTTGGCCTACTGAACCGTCTAGTTCAAGAAATGATGACATACCGGTTGTAGATCGATACCAATGCTGATGGAAGCTGAAAATCCCAAAGTAGCAGCCCAGTCTGTTACTCAGTGTGTTTCCAGGCAGCACTTTCAGTACCAGCCACACCAGTGATTTGTTTGTCACGAAGTGTGTGAGTGGTGTTGATGAGAACAGCTAAAAATCATATAATGAGAAAGCATCTATTGAAGTGCTAGGGAGAAAATGTGTCCTTAGGAGTTAGCGAGTCTTCTGGGAGAGACAGTCTGGGTCATTCAGTCATTGTCATCTCCTGCTTTACAGATCCTTCCGAAGTAGCAGGATAGCTGGTTAGTGAGGCATCTAAGCCTAGTAAAGACTTTCCTTTCTCATCTCTCATGTAGGCTCGCCTCCTGATGGCATCTGTTCTGATGAGCTTCTGTTGGTTATCTGGATGAAGCAACTTCTCCGGATAGTGCTTTGAGCAATGCTTTGCAGTGTGTTCAGGCTCAAACCGGTGGATTAGAGTAGGCCATAAAGAGAGTAGGACCTTTTATCAGTAACTTGTTCAGATTATAGATGTGACATTAAAACTAATCATACATGCAATTATTAAAACTAAAACTATTTCAGCGAAATATTCCAGTTTTGTGTGTGGTCAGTGAGCAAAACTCCTTAACAGAGCTTCACTAGATAGACAGCATCTTTGGTTCTCAGTCCATCATTCTGATTCAGTCTGCGAAGGTAAGGGCTTTTAATATTTCAGACTGTAGGCAGATCATGGGGAATGGCTGCTGATAGAGCTTTAAAATATTCAGTTGTATCCAGCTTGTGTAAGTCAACATAAACCCAATTCTCCTGGAGACAGCTTTGTGTTTTAAGCTTACTCAGTCCAAGTTTCTCAGGTAGTTGGTTTCTTTGTTTGGGCCTTATGCAAGAGGTTGGAAGGCTTTTTTCCTCTTCAGAGGCCTAATGTGGGATGAGCCACAGCAAAGTCAAGGAAGCTTCAGGCACACAGTTTCCTAATGGTTTTTAAAGGCTATATCTGTATCAGTAATTTTGTTTGAGTCTCTACTAAAAGCAAATCAAAAGAATTCACATCGCTTTGGTTAATTTGAAAGAGATGATGAGCTTAGGAGGTGAGGTGCCCCTTCAGTTTGAGCCAGTTCTGCCTTACTTGTGAAAGCAGGCTCAGAAACAGCCCCTAGATCTCTGCAATACCAATTTTAGTGCTTCCAGTTCCATTTCCGTTTCAGTGTAAAGCTCTGAGCATCTGAACAGTGTGGTGGTTGAGAGATCGAGCTCCAAGAACTTGACCAAGGTGGCAGGCTCTTTTCTGTGAATCAGCACTGAGCTTTGACAGCATGGGTGAATCAGGTTTAGGTCACAGCTGTGGAGCTGTTGCACGGGATGCGCACACTATGGCTCAGGGCCTGTTCTGGTGTGGAGCAAGTCTGGCTTCTGCAGGCAAGGTGGTTTGTTCTCCAAAGATCTGTTGGTTCTGTAGACCAACAAAAGCAAACACAACTGAAGCTCTGGCAGATTGTCTTTCAGTGGGCTATGAGACCATTTTGGTGTTGGAATTCAAACTTTTTTTTTTTAATAAAAGGGATTTTGATGCTTGTATTTGATTATCAAACTTGCGGACTTCTGGCAACATGCCATTGGTTTGTTGGGACTATAGGAATGCAATGTTACATGTACAGTTCAGCTTTTTGTATCTGTACGAGGAGTGTCTACAGTGCTATGTAGTTACATATTAGTAGATCTTCTTATGAATTGACTGGCTTTTTTCTGTATTGGTGGTGTTTTCAGAGTACACAGATGATAGCGCTCTGATTCCGAAGAACTCATCAGTAATCGTTCGAAGAATCCCTATCGGAGGAGTTAAAGCTACCAGCAAAACTTATGTTATGTAAGTATCCCTAAAGTATTGTATTAATTTTGAGGGATTTCTCTGGGGTAACTTCTGTCATGGGTACTGGTTTACAGAGGCATTCTGATTCCCTTTCTTGTGAAATTGCTGACAGTTTTCTGTTGGCAAGGGGTAGGTTTTAATGTTTCTATCCCAAAACAGACTTGGTTTTTTAGACCTATGGGGATGGGGGGTGCAAACTCCAGCAGTGCTAATTTTTAGGATGATTCTGCTGGGTTTGTTCTTGGGTTGGTTGTTGAGACCCAGACTGTGGATCCTGCTTACTCTGCATAGAGACATTCCGTATTATTTGTGTTTGCTTTTATTGCTTTTGCAGTACAGACAAAGGGTGTTGTAGTTTAACCTTGTCATTCTTTCCCCTCTTAGAAGAGCCTATTTACCTGTTTCTTGCCTTTGAGGCAGGATGCGGCAGGTGTTCCTGCACCCCAAAGCTGGAGGTTTCTGTACTTACTAGAGAGAAAGGAGCAAGGGTGGCCAGCTGGCAAAGCGTGTAAATGGGAAGCTCCGCTCTAAGTGAGCCCTTGAAGTTTCGTAAAGGCAACATCAGTTTCAGGCAAGAGAAAAAGAAACAATCTTAGATATGTTGCCATTCGTGCCAGCAGGATGAAGGGAAAGCTGGTGTTCTGAATTTGAAACTAAGTATACAGTGGAGCAGTTACCAAATGTGCTGGTGATTTTTCTAAGTCCTGTTTTACCCTAAGCTGGTGTCTGTTCTCCAGGTTCTAAATCTTCATTCCTGAGATCTGTGGAGGACAGAGAATTAGTTGTATTGATCAAAATTACAGATATTCAAGTGCAGTCGTGGCTATAGGATTATTGCTGGCATTTATGTGTTTGTACAGTCTGGTTCTGTATTGGCTGCATGGGCATTGCTGGAATGGTCCCATTTTCCAGCCGCCTTAGACATGCCTCTCCACCACAGTTAGGAGATATTGTTAGCCTGTGGTTTTGCCATGTCTTTGTCATGTTGGCTTTCAAAAAATCAAGTGTACTGATGAGTTACAGCTTGTCTTGAACAAACAGTACAGCAGCATCTTGGTACCCATGAATCGTTTTCAAGCCAAACCTGGAATTCACTTGGCTCTTTGTGTGACCATTGGACCTGTTCCTGCAGTAGCTGCTGCAGTGCTTTCAGGCACTACCCCATAATACTGGGTGCTGTAGCATTGTGCTTATGAACATGACCTTGTTTGAGGGTTAATTTAAACGTGTATGCGTAGTACTGTCTTGTCAGTGTATCTTTTGTTCAGATGGCACCTCTGCTGATTCTCTAGTGATGCCCTAAAATGAGGGCATTGATACTGCAACATCAAAGCTCACAGGAATGCCCGGGGGATGGGGGAATACATTAAGAACAGCACCACTGTTCTGAGGTTGAAAATGAACCAGGCAGATCAGCTTTCTGTTCCTTTTGCTGGAAGTGCTGCAAGAACAGCTGGTAGAGGGGCTAGTGCTGGGGAATTCTGAATGGGAACTCTAATGACCAGTGTCCTTCAGAAACCTGTTCCCCGCCTTATAGTATGTTCTTCAGGGTAATGGATGGGGTGAAGAAGCCATTGCGCAGCACTCTAAATGATGTTGTGGTACTTCCTTGCCTTCAGGAGGCATGTGGCTGTGATTGCAAGCCTGGTGCCCTTATAGCAGTTGCAGGACGCACAAGCCTATTTGTACCTGAATTCCACAACAGTCTTGGAGTTATTTCTGCTCGTGGGACACCTGGATAGTGCCTGAACTGTGTAACTACATCAATGGTTGCATGTCTGGTTCATGATAAGTAGCACGCAGATACAGATCCATGAGTACGTGGAATCTCAACAAATTTTTGAATGTAATACGTACTTCCTAAAATATTGTAGCATTTCCAAGATCATCTAAAGCAAATTCTGGCAATTAAGACTTTTTTTTTGTCACAGGACTCCTAAATCGCACAAAATCCTAGAAACTGCTCTCAGGTGACATTTCTACTACTATTTTTAGTCAATATAGCATATGTAACACGCTCAGTATTTGGCACTGTCATGGCTCAGTGCAGTAGGTGTCTGGTCATGGTGCTTGAACTCCCACTGTTCTACAGGCTCTGTGCTGGTCGTTTTGGTGTTTCTTTGGCAGGTGACTGAGGTTTCTCACTCAAGTAAACTTGCACTTCAAAGATTCTACACCATCGCTAGCTATTTGTGGTAGGAGGGGTGTACAGGTTGGGTAAAGCCACCTTTATATTTTGATGGTTGATTATTTAAGAACACAGAATTTTGATACAGACTTTGTATTTTTGAAACGCAGTAGAGAGAAAATGCCTGGGGGCTTCATCTTTCACTGTCACGTTCTGTATCTCTGAGTCTTTGTGACAAAGCAGAAATGTAATGTTTGGGTTTTTTTTTTTTTCATTGCAGTCAGTGCACCAGGAGAGAACAGTTTGTGTACGAATAAATTTCCCCATTCATAGACTATCAGAACATAATGTTTTGCTGCTCAGTTTTATAATCTGGTTTTGCTGCTGTATGTTGGGTACAAGTGCATGATTTTAAATTCTAATCACCTTTATTTCTTCTTCTAGAAGTCGAACTGAGCCAGTGAGTGGAACATCAAAAGCAGTATGTAAAAACACAATCTCACACTTTTTTCTACACACTGCACTTAATTCTAAACAATGTAGCCTTTTATTAATTTGCCAAACCTTAACTTAATATATTTTCCAGTAAAACATAGCATATGTTGTAAATACAATGTATTTGATTCAGCACAGTAAAAACTGAGTAATGCACAGTTCTGATGTGAATATTTGTGCATAGTAACGCGTTGTATTTCATATTGAATTTGCTAGAATATCCCCTGTATGACTCTGTGTTGTACAGACAATGTATGATCGCTTTCAGGTCATGTAGGTTCGAGGTGTGCACAGCCGGACACGGTGCCATCTGTCTGTCTATAGCCAGTAATCTGTATGTTTGTATAGGTTGTTGTGTGCTTTTTGTTTCTTGCAATAAAAATTGTTTGGAGTGTATTTTTTGCCATTTTCACATTGTATCACTTAGCTTTTGGTTTTAAATACGTTTTTTGCGTAATGGTTTTTGAAAATGTTGTCAAAAACCAGAAATATCGTTATTGTTAAACTTGGTGCTGTTCCTTGCTTTGGGGGTTCAAACAAATACTGACACCACCATCTCCCCTACATTTGAGGACAGTTCTGTGCGGCCAAATGATTCCTCCTGTCTCCTTAAATTCTTGGGTGTTTGTTCCTAACACTGTGTAATTTAAGTGATTTTGCTTGGGCCCCTCTGATACATAATTGTCGTTAAGAGATTGCCATGAATTTAAATACCATTGTTCACGTGGTGTTCTGAAGTTCACATTTGATCTTTCTGCCTTATCTGATGAAGTAGTTTAGTTGATAGTTTGCAAATGAAAGTATCTAAAACCCAGCATACAAATTTTGGCACAAGGTCAGAGCCTGGTGCATTTTTGGGTACTATCCATGCCATTTTTTGTAACTTCTGCCTGCATTTTTGGGCCTGGGTGACTTCAGGGTTGGCTGCTGCTTTATTTACCCCCAAAGGCTGAGCCCGTCTTTACCACTGCTTTGGATTCGCATTGGGAAAAGGGGCAGCGTTTCCCTTCAGGTTTGCGAACACTGTCATTCTGCTGCTAGGATATAAATGAGCGACACACAGAAATATGTGCCTGGTCATGGTCTAGATCTTGATTTGCTGTTTGGGTCAAATGCTGTGTGTAACTGCGCAATTCAAAATAGCCGTATAAATACCAAAATTGCTATTTGGTGGGTTTTGGTTTTCATCTTTTTTTTTTTTTAAGTATAGCTGCTTTTTCTTCACTAGGCTGGTGCAAGGCATTACACTAACCCTGGATCATTGGCTCTGAGCTTTGAGAAGCTTTAGGATAATGGAATCTAGAAATTCATGAACCCTGGGGCCGTGTTCAGGGATGAATACAGCCTCTGATTCTCGAGGGTGGGGGGGGTGGTAGACAATCAACTCTAAATTGAACACATTTTGTGTGTAGGTCTAAAACTACTAAGTCTAAACCTGCATCCGTAATTCTCTTGCTGCTTGATTGGAATTCCTTTCTGGACCTGAATGCATCTCATTGTGAGTTTGAGTTAGTTGAACTGGCCCAGTGACCCTAGCAGTTAATGTAATGCATTCCTGTAAACCACGTTGCTAGCATTTGATCTAATTCAGATGGGTTTTTATTTCTTGAAAACGGTTCTTTTTTCTTTTTTGTTTACTAGCATGTGTATGAACCCAAATCACATGTTCATAAATAAAGTTAATGTTCTTTAGCCTCCTGTGTTCCCTGGCATGTCTGTACTGCATTGCTTAGCAGCAGCTTACCATAAGCTAAAATAGATGTCTCGGAGAAGGAAAAGTCCTGGAGCGGGAGGGAAGCCTGTGTGTTAGTTAGAACTGGTTACTATGAACGAAAGGCAGAGTAAAACTCTTCCCCTGCTGCTTTCTGTGGCCATACCCAACATGGGTTGTGGTTAGCATAGGGAGGGTTGTAGCCTTGCTCCTCTCTGGACAAGTACCCTCTCACTATAGCAGCTCTGCAGTCCCAGGTGCTTCTCATGTTGGAGGCACTGTGAGCTTTGTTCTTAAAGCTAACTCAGGGCTTGGCCTAAAGTGTGAGGGGGCTTGTTTGTGCCTTTTTTTTTTTAAAAAAAAAATACATATATTTCTGTATTTCAAAGCAGAACCTGGATTGTAGGGTGGCAGGAATAAATCCCTGGCAAGCTTGCCAATTATTGGTGAACAGTAGAGCAGCAAAATTAACCTTAGTTAAGAATTTACAGAAGTTTATTATCTCCCCATTACCTTGCTCTTGCGTTAGCCATCATTTCACACTTGCAAATGTGTGAAAGTGAAGGCAAGGAAGTGGTTCTTTTCTTGTAGTGTTGCCAGTTCACTCCCTGCTCCATCTTTCAGAGATGTCTGTCCACAGAGGCTGCAGAAGGGCAGACAAGTCAGGTCCCTTGTTTGAGTATCACCAGGCGCAACTGTGATCCTTCCTGGCTGTCAGGTTTTAGAAAACCACAGTGACTTCGATGTAGCACTCCAGCAGCAAGATCAGCCTCTTCTTCCTATTTTCCATCCCCTTTCCCACTTACTTTATGTTAGCTTTTGTTCAGTTTTCTACATGGAGTTGGGAGTTAATGCATCACTTGTCGATTCTGGGTTTAGGGGACTTTGGGGTTGGTTCTTTTACTTTCTTCTGCTGTCTTATTTTAGGGTTGTGTACATGTGTCATGGAGTTGTTCCTACTGGGCTAATCAATTGGAGGGACTGGCTGGAGATTCTTCAGTAGAAAGTTAAAGGAAAAACGACCCAAGAATGGGGATCATTGGGGGATGGCCGTTGGGCAGGTGTATGGAGTAGTGCAGTAATTCTCTTTGTTGCTTTTGATAACTCTTTAGTGGAAAGGAGGCTGTCACTTCCTTTAGTAAATGTGACTGGTGCCTGCAGGCCTTATAATAACTTTCCTAGAACATCACAAGACCTAACAAATTGTTTATTAGCTGTTAGGCTTCAGTTATTGGTCAGTACTGGACTGTTTAATGCAGGACCCCAATAGAGAGCTTCCCTAAATTCTTGTTTGCTTCTGAAAATCCACAAAATTATCATGGTTGTGCACCCTGAAAGAGCACAGACCTGGTTTTCCATACAGTGTTTCACATGGGACGTGAAGCTTCCACTGGATCAGGGTGCTTAAAGCCCCATCCAACCTGACCTTGAACACCTCCAAGGATGGGAAAGTTGAATCTTCTGGTAAGATTTGCAACAGAGAGAGGGTCTTTTTCCCAATGTGGATTCCTCTCCAGTGGCACATTTTCAGTTAGTAACACAGCAGTGTTGTGCGAACTTCCCTAAACACAGACAATTGATGAGCTGGAGTGAAAAATCTTGTGTAAGTAGCTATTTTTTTCCCCAAGTCTGCTAAAACAGCTTGCTTGAACTCTTCCATGGTATTAGGTAGTAAAGGACAGGAGCTTTGTCTGAGGAAGTGTTTCAATCTCTCTTCCAGTCAATTTAGTGGCCTTTGTTTAGGTTGCAGGATTTTATTCTGCATTTTTGAACAACCCAAGATGCAATCAGCAGCAACTCCAGTGTCTTTCTGATAATGTGTGCAAGCATAACTGCTGCTTGTGGCATGATAGAATTCCATTTCCTGAAAGGGAATGTGATAAGAGTTATTCTTGTGACTTGTGGAAAAGCTGCTCTTCAGTGCAAGTTATCTATGAATGCTGCAGCCCATCGCTAACCCACAGCCTGAGGACTGCATTCCAGTGAGCTGTCCTGGTGTAGCTGGCAGGGAAGAGTGCGGTTGCAGTGGAGGGAAAACAGGATTGAGCTCCAAATCTGTGTTTTCATCATCAGGAGTAGACTTTACACTTTCTTGCTTTTGTTCACTTAGTACTGGGCTGCTGTTGAAAAGTGTTTGTGGTCTGATAGGCAGGAAAATGTTAAATTCTCACACTTACCAAACCGATTTGGATAGTGCAGGCTAGTACAATACAAGAGATCATTTTTCTCAGTTTTGATAGCAGCTCCATCATGATAAACACCTGTAGTAAAATCATGTCAGCAGTTGATTTTTTCTAAACAGAGCAGTAGGTTCCTTTCATGGCTGATAGTTTAGATGACTGTTTTTATTTGGGATTTTGATGTATGGTGAGTTGGAAATTTTGAAACTTACTGCCAGAGGGGCAGAACTCCTGTTTTGGGGTTGAGGTACCTGTGCTTTATTCTGCCAGGCAGCTGCTCGGTTAATGAAAGCATAACTGTGTGCATTTATAAACCGTGAGCCGTTAATCCATGAGTTCACAAATCCACTGAAAATTAAGGTTCCTCTAGTGATGTATCCCTCTCAAATAAACTGATTTTTTTTTTTTGTTTAAAATCCTTTTTAGCTGAAAGCTAAAAGCTTCCTTCCCCTCTTTGACTTCCAAGCAGTTGGGGGCATTTGGCAAGGCTCCCTCACTGAGATATTCTGGAGCAATAAGTTGGTGTCGGGTGGGTTTGGTTATTTCTGTCTCTTCTCATTAACCACGCAGGCACTCTCTTAATCTGTCCTGGGTTTGGGCTTGGTTTTGAACCAATACAAATTACACTGGGCTGGAAGTGTCTTTCAGTGACACTTGGAGGGTGTAGTGCAGACTTTCAGACTACAGTAGAGGTTAACTATTGCTATGTTTTGATTGAAGAACTTGAATATGTGTTTAATTTTTTGTGAACAGATTGATGACTCTTCTGCATCTATTTCTCTGGCCCAGCTTACTAAGGTATATATAAATTCTTGTCAAATACTTAAACAAGTGTTTGCTTCCTATTTTTAAGTCTTATACTGTGATCTATAGCTGGATAACTGTTGTAATTTGAACAAAACTTTAATTTTTAGTAATTCAAAGTATTTATTTCACTTGAAACTGTGTGTATATTTATACTATCCTGTAAAGAGTAGTTCCCAGTTTGGGAAGATAGAAGGGGAGTACCTTATCAGCCTCAACATAATGTTGCGGTGTTACTCATCCTCAAGACACAAAGAAGAAGCCCTTCAGAAGCTGTTTACCGTTTTTCATACGTTTCGTTAATTTTGCAGTGGAAACTAACACAATTTTTACAGAAGAATTTAATTGGCTGTAAGTTACGGACATTCCAAGGGGGTTTGAACAGCCAAACTAGAAGCGTTTCTGTTCCATGGACAATTGCATGGCTCTTTGAATGCCTAGTCATTATAGTTCTAGATCCATTCTTGGAATGCTGCACAGCCTCATAACTTGTAGCACACGTAGTGGACACCACAACCTAATTTGTTTGAACACAGACTGTAAATTGTGTAACTGTTCCTCATTGTTCATAGGAATATACCAATGTGTATGTGTGGCACAGCGGCAGATGTGACCTGCTGGAACTGTTGTAATGCCATGTTTTGCTGTGGAACTGCTTGCATTTTTTTTTCTCAACAATGTGTACTTTTGTCTGGGAAAGCACTAGTGATCGCACTGTGTGACAAGGCAGAGGGCTAGCACACTAAATTCTGATGAAGATGAGAGAAGGCAGGACCCAATGAAGAGTAGATGGGGGGAGGTAGGGGACTGCTGAAAATAAGTTCATTTTGAAGAAAGAGAAATCTCTCCCCGGTGGTAACTCCTTCCCCCTCTCTGCAGAAATTAAATTGGGTATATTTTGGGGGAGGAGGGAAGGGAAGAAAATAGTTTGGAAGGCAGCCACCGGAAGGAATTGGTCTCCATTAGTGCTGTCCCTAACCATATCCTCGGGTCTGTAATCTCATGTGAAGCTCTGCTCTAAGGTGTGAAAAGCTGTGTGAGTGTTGTACACGATTCAGCTTTTGAGAAAGGTTAACTATTTCAGAAAATGCAGGAAGATAACGTAAAGCAGCTCAAAACTGTTACGTCCTCTGACCTCTTCAATGCCAAGTGGCATAGTGTGGAGGCAATGTGTTAACAGTTTTCTGGTTTATTATTCCGATGTATTAAATGCCATATTTGAATTTTGGTCTATTCCTACTAATGTTTTGCGGGGTTTGGGTGTGTGCTGTAAACCGTTTGGGTTCAAACAAATTAGTCAAATATCTGTAAAGCTTTCTGTAAATGTTACTGACAATTATTTTATAGCTGTCGATCCAGATGCTGTTACTGTTGAGAAAAACCTGTGTATATGAAACAACCATTTAATAAAATGTTGAAACTAGTTGGTTGCTTTTGTGAATGAATGCATATAAAAACAAAAACATGGGTGGTTGATCTGAATGATAGGTGCTTGAAGGTCCAAATAAGTTGACAGTCACTCCCTTAGACCCTGCTTGTATCTGGACTAGTGTGTAATTAAACCTTTTAATAAATACTACCTAAAAAATCAGCTAGCTTCACTAATTGGAAGATCTAGTTCTGCCTAAGGTTTATGTTGCACTTTGTATGTTAAAAGGACACAGTCAACTGGAGAAAACCAAAGGTTTTGCTCACTGTAGTTAAATTACTAGGTACAAAGAAGTTCGTAGGGGGAAACATGCGATTTGGGCTGCCTGCAGCACACAATGGTCCAATACCCACTGAAAAGAATCTTTCGTTGCTGAGGTATTATAAAAAACTTGGTTCCTGTTAATGCTGCTCTGGCAGCAGCTGATTTTTCAGCAAGCAAAACCAACTTCCCCTGCTCTTCAGTTGTGTGTCCTTTTAATGCTGCAAAATGTAAACAGTGATACTAGCCTACCTGTTTCTCGGTTCAATGTGCAGTGGGTCTCTCCTGGAGCGTAACAATCAGTTTAAAAATACTGGATAGTCTGTTTTATTTTACATGTAGCTTCAGCTCACTTTGAAGAAAATTGGATTGGTTACACAAGTCTTTCTGTAAGGTACAAACAGAGCCTAAGGTTTTGAGTGCCCAAGAATGCTCTTTTCGAGTAGGTGAACAGGCACATAAACATCATGTAATGGCGTAAGGACTCCCCAGAACATCTTCAGGTCAAATATGTTTTATATAAGCTGAGGTTGCATGAAAACAGCTGCTAGTGCTGTGCTGCTCTTTACAGGATTGGATGAGTGGTGTTGTCTTTCGCTGTGTGGGCTTAAATGTGTTTCTAATGTGTGTGTCAAATAATTACCTGTTAAACAGACTGCCAATCTGGCTGAAGCCAATGCTTCCGAGGAGGATAAAATAAAAGCTATGATGACACAGTCTGGCCATGAATATGATCCAGTCAAGTAAGTGTTGATCATATCAAATCTGTTCTTTAAAGATGATGAAAAAATTGTAGAGGTGTTTGTTTTGACAAGAGACACATGTGTACCTCTTTCTTCTCTTCTCCAAACCCCTTTAGTTACATGAAGAAACCCTTGGGTCCACCTCCCCCATCGTACACCTGCTTTCGTTGCGGCAAACCTGGCCACTACATAAAGAACTGCCCAACCAATGGGGTAAGGTTGTGGGAGATGGGTCATGTTGCTTAGTTTCAAATGCTTTTACCTTGGTAATTATGTAATGAATACATGAATATTTGTATGAAGAATTGTTTCTCTTGGGCTGTAATACGGAAGTTATGTAGCAGTGCAACAAAGTCCTCCAAATGCACAGGAAACGTGGAAATAATAAATGTAAAGCTTTCTTTTTTTCTAGGTCATAGGCATTAACTGTGTCTATAGACCTTCCTCTGTGAACTCCCATGTGTGTTTTGCTATTATTTCAATATTACTGGAATTTTTCCAGTTTTTAATTCATTTTCTATGATAGTTCACAGTTTTTAGGATGTCATAAAAAAGGAAATGTTTCACTTGACCCCATTTGTTGAATATTTACATGGTTTACTTACACGCACCTGAGTGTGAATGAACAGTAGTCATTGAATGTATACGTGCAGGGCGTGAATTTGACCTTCATCTGTTGATGGTTACTGGGATTCCTCCTCCCTCGAGGTGTTCCAAACTAGGCTGGATGGAGCTTGGAGCCCCTGATCCAGTGGGAGGTGTCCCTGCCCATGGCAGGGGTGGAACTGGATGGGCTTTGAGATCCCTTCCAACCCAAACCGTTCCATGATTCTGTGGTTCTCCGGCAAGTGATTCTGAGCACGGAACTGAACTCTCGCTCTGAACTGCACTGTGGCAGGTTGTGTGTCTGTTCCAAGTGCATGGTAAGATAAGAGACGTTTCACCCTTGAGGAACCTGCAGCCAAAGAATGTCTATAGAGTTCAAAACTGAAAAGCCTTGGGACATCCTGGCAGTATTCCCGTAGGGAAAGAAGTATTTTCGTCAAGTAACCTTTACACTAGGTAGGAGAGGATTATAGGCTTTTTCTACTTAAAATAGTCATTGAAATTTCATTCTAAGTGTGGGGTTTAAGGCATGATCTCTCTGCCTTTCTTAACAGGACAAAAATTTTGAGTCTGTTCCCAGAATTAAAAAGAGCACGGGAATTCCAAGGAGTTTCATGATGGAGGTGAAAGATCCCAATACAAAGGGTGCGATGCTGACCAACACTGGAAAATATGCAATACCAACTATTGATGCGTAAGTGTGGAATTAACTAGGCTGGTCAAAATGTGAATGAGAAAAACCGTGTCTGAGTGGCAGTGCAACCACGCTGCCCGGTGTCTGTAATTACAGAGAGGAAGCAGTGTTGTTTTATCTTAGCCTGGAATGTGATAATTTCTCATATCAGAATAGGGCGGGCGTGTTGTTCACACACTTGGGACCTGGTTAAACTTGCGGTATGCTCAGCATCCGTATTTCTGCAAAACATGTCAGCAGTGTTTGTAGTTGGAATCACTCTCTTTGAAAGCTCCTTTTGCTTCTGTCTGTTTCAAAGGCTTCTTGCCAAATTGCACAAGTGGCTGTTGGACTGAGACTTCCTCCCCCTCTTGAGTCTTAGCAAATCCCATGCGTGAAGTGGCTGAAGGTTTCCTGTGGCTTTAAACTTAAGAAAATGCTACTGTGTGTGAGAACAGTGGCTGTTTTCAAATGCGCTTGGTAGCACTTCTGGTTTTCTGTCCTGGATCTACTTTTGTAGGAGCTGTAACATAGGCTTCTTTCATTTGTAGGTGTAATTGCTTGCAGACTCACTTTGTCCAGAGCCTGAAATGTGTTTTTGCCCTCTGGCAAAGGAGAGGTGGGATTCATTTCATGTGAAATCTAGCTTCAAGAAAATCATTTTCTAATCTGAGCTGATTTTGTAGTTGATCCAGTGAATGTGAAAGTTATGCAGAAAGTAGATTGTTTCCCCCACCCTTTTCTAGTGGTGTCGCTGTATAAGCGTAGTTGAAGCTAACTGCCTGTGTTTCAAAGGCTAATGTGGAGTGAAAAGAATACCATCTACTATCTTCCTTCAATAAAATCCAAAACTTGGAAAACTTTCCTGTTATCCATCTTCAACTTTTCTTTTTCCTTCCCTACCCTCCTTCCAGGGAAGCTTATGCTATAGGAAAGAAGGAAAAGCCTCCCTTTTTACCAGAGGATCCATCCTCCTCCTCAGAAGAAGATGATCCTATACCAGATGAGTTGTTGTGTCTCATTTGTAAAGATATAATGACCGATGCCGTTGTTATTCCATGCTGTGGAAACAGTTACTGTGATGAATGTAAGTGCTAGTCCCACGTTAATTAATTCAAAATGTCAGATCTCGGCTGCTGAAAAGCAGGAATAGGAGATGAGGGAATTGCTTTGTTGCTGGGTCTATTTAGTACTTAAGTGTACTCAGAATGGGAAAGGAGTCTTTCTTATATAAAGGGTGAAAAAAAGCGGGAGCTTCCCATTTTTCACATTTGGTTAAATCCTGGTTAGATGCAGAAGGACAAGGGCGAGAAGAATACATAATTGTGCAGATGATTACAGCATTAGACTTGAAGACATTTGGTTTGTGCCACCCTTTCTCTCATACAAAGTTGTATATCCAACTCTGGTGGTTTACAACGGTCTGCAGCAAATGGATAGGGAGGCTCTTAATCCACATTCTTCTCCACCAGCATGTTGGTTACAGCCTCCAGACCTCAAACATACTCATGATCTTTTGAAATGTGCTTTATTCATTACCCTTGAGGTTGTTGGCTTCTCACTGTGCTAGACAGTGGAAGAAAGAGTTGTTGAAACATCAGTACACAGCCAGCTCTGCATCTTCAAATGTTACAGCGGTGAAATGACAAAACCGTATCATTGTTTTCTGAATACTGGAAGTGTTTTCCCCTGTTGAACACTCAGAGCTTCATACTCTCAGTTCAAGGCAATGTTCACCCATTAAACATGTGCATGTTTTCATAATTGATGAGAACCCGAGTAATTTCCTTAGTTTGTCTAAAAACTGTTGATTGTAATCATTCACAGGTATTAGAACAGCGTTACTGGAATCTGAGGAACATACATGCCCCACGTGTCATCAGACGGATGTTTCTCCCGATGCATTAATTGCCAACAAGTTCCTGCGCCAGGTAACAGGATGACTTTTATGGCAGAACTGTGAGAAAAGTCTATTTGTGAGAAGCTGAAAGGGAAGAAAATGCTAATTTACATCTCTTTAAGGCCAAATTGAGTAAAGCTAAATTCCTTTTCAAATACATTATCTGTTGTTAGAGAAGCTTACAGCTCTTTAGAGACATTCTGGCAAATTCAGGTCACGCTTTTGTTTAACATGTTTGCCTTGTTCTCACATGAGGTGTTAACACTTAAGTACTTGGTATCTGGTGTTTAATGTGATGTTTTTGTATCTGTGTGTTGATTTATTGTAGGATTGATAGCATTTACAGGAATACACAAGTCATTTTTCTCTGTAGAGACTTTTGTTTGCAAATTAGCTGAGGTTTGTATTACCTTTTGCAAATGTTTCTCTGCTTCTAGGCTGTGAACAACTTCAAAAATGAAACCGGCTATACAAAAAGGCTCCGTAAGCAGGTTCAGCAGCAACAGCAGCAGCAGCAGCAACAGCCGCCACCGCCACCACCACCACCACCTCCACCACCCCTCATGAGACAAACAATAACGCGCAACCTGCAACCTCTGCTCCGGCCAGCCATTTCAAGGCAGCAGGATCCACTCATGATTCCCTTAGCTTCTCTGGCTTCTCGTTCTGCTTTGTCGTCGCTGGGCCCTGGTCAATCACCTGTGGCAGCTGGGCTGCCAGTAAATCCATCTTCTGTTGTTGTCTCTGATCTCCCTCCAGCAATGTCCCTGACTCTCCGTGGTGAAAAGCCAGATGGACATTTTCGGTAAGTGAATCTGTAGATGCGTGAATATAAAAGACAACAAACTGCTTAAGTTGGGTTCTTCTGGAGCCTCTCAGCTAGTGGTTTATATATTGTTAGTGTCGGTTCCAGATGATTGTGGAAGTTCCGGGGTTTTGGTTTTACTTTGAATAAGGACGTTTTGATAAGTTAGAAGGGTGCCTCGTGCGGGAGCTTTCTCAGAAGTACTCCTTGGCTGGTTCCCCTATTGGCCAGTCAGTACGAAATGAAAGAGGTTCTTCCCCTGCAGCACACTTTGATTTTTGATGTCTGGCAATTCCTAAAGGAACCTCTTGGTTCTGTCAGACCTTCTTGAGTGCATTCAGTTCCCTTTAGATTTGAGGAAATCATTTCCATGAACAGCGTAAAAGTGTGATTATAAGTAAAACTGACCAGGGGTTTTCACATTGCTTTTTATCGCAGTGATGCATCATAAGCATTGAAATGCTGTAAATTTGCAGGATTACAGTTCCCAAGAACTTCTTTGGCAGCATACAAACTAGCACTGAAGTGGGCTTTAATATATTTCAGTTCTTCTGTCTTCCAGACCTCTGAGGTTCAGTGTGTCATTAGATATGCTTTAATCCTTTCACATGCAGGTTATACAATATTCTCCCAGTGGGCTTCCTCTTTAAATGGCAACATAGGTCAAACTGACCTCTCATCAGTGCTTCATCTCGTGTTGACCAGCTTTGCATTTGTGAATCTAGGGAAGATTATATCTAATTGTTTTTTTCCATTTACAGTAGTCAGTATTACCTAACCTTGGACATTATTTCAAATAGGTCTTGGGATCAATATTTGAGTAACAGAACCCCTGTTTTTTGTTGTAGTGATCCCGATGCTGTTTTACCTCCTGCTTTGATGTCTGCTGAAATTACCAAGTCTGCCTCGCTGTCTATCAGCAGCTTGTTGGAAGAGAAGGTAAACTTTATCTGTGTATATGCAGTGATTCTTGCGTTTTATTTTCTGTTTTCTAACCTTTTGCCTTTCTTCACAAGGGCTACCAGGTTCCTGTCCTAAGGCAGCCAGCGTTGCCAAGTCTCCTGGGCCCTCAAGGACAATCCATACCTACAACTGGTGAGTGACTGCACCTGCAGAATTTTTTCTAAAAAGTTATCTTCAGAGAAACTGAAGAGATCTCTGCTCCCATGAGACCCCACCTGGAGTCCTGTGTCCAGTTCTGGAATCCTCAGCATAAGAAGGATATGGATCTGTTGGAATGGGTCCAGAGGAGGACGTGGAGATGATCAGAGGACAGGCTGAGAGGGTAGAGGTTGTTCAGCCTGGAGAAGAGAAGGCTCCAGGGAGACCTTATGGCAGCTTCCTAGTACCTGAAGAGGGCTACAAGAAAGCTGGGGAGGGGCTTTTTACAAGGACCTGTAGTGATTGGATGAAGGGGAATAGTTTTAAATTGTAAGGGGGGAGATTTAGATTAGACATTAGCAAGAAATTCTTCCTGATGAGGGCTTCTCAGGTTGCCTAGGGAAGTCGTGGCTGCTCCATCCTGGAGGTGTTGAAGGCCAGGTTGGATGGAGCTTGGAGCAACCTGATCCAGTGGGAGGTGTCCCTGCCCATGGCAGAGGTTGGAACTGGATGGGTTTGAGGTCCCTTCCTATCCAAAACCATTCCATGCTTCTATGAAACTGAATGGGTTCTGTTTCTTTCTCTTCTTCCCCATTCCAAAAGGTCACCCAATGAGAGCTGGGGCAATTCGCTCACTGGCAGGCAGACCAGGCTGGGAACTGTAAGTATTCTGGAGAAATTCTATATATTAAATCTTGCACCCAGTTAAATCAGGCTGTAAGACATTACTGATACAACAGCCGATTTATAATGAAGGAAGTATGCACAGATAGTTGAGGAGAATACAAGCAGTAATTAATTTTTACATGGCTTAATTTGAATTAGCTTTGACAGAGGGGATCTGTGCTGACAGTAATGTTGTTATAAATAAAACTCCAGTACCTAATTGAAAAGAGAACTCTGAAAAATGAATACTTTTTGAGGAAAACATAATTGCATATAACAATTAAGTATAATTAAAAGATGGGATGGAAAGCCACCCTTTTGATTACCAACTGAATAAGACTGGAGAAATGAATTTCCCCATAGAGATCAGCCTCTGACTTTCTTTTGTTAACAACCAAATTAGTGCTGATTGAGCAAATGAGTGGAAAAGTCAGCACTGTTATTTTATGACAATTTGGAATTATTACAGTATCAAGATAGCCCTCCCTTTTGTTCGAGATGGTTTGTGTTTATAAAATGCTAAAGATAAGTCAATACAAAACCCAGGATCCATCCCACAGATGATGTAAAATCTCAAGTTCAGTAAGCAAGAAAGTAACGGTTCAGAACAGACCAAATACATCATCATGAGGCAACGACACAGGAAGCATCTGAGGGAGGAGTTCAGAGAAGTTGGAGAGAAGATGAATTAATGTTTGTGCAGTGCTCTGACGTCAGAAGTGTTGCGGTGTGAATGGTATCGAGGAGGGGCAGAGGAGCAGTTGGGCACTTGGCACGTGGGAGATGGGAGCCTCTTTTACACGTGAGCAGCCCCCATCCACAGTCGTGGACCTGAGAATGAGGAGAGAAGATGGAGGGAGCTGTTGGGGTGAGAATGTGGAAGGCAAATGTGAGGATCAAAAAATGAGCGTAGTCTCAGATGAAGAGAAAGCAGGGAGAGAAACGCTTGAGAACAAGAAGTGCTTGCCCTGTGTTCCTGCTTCATTCACTTTCCTCCTTAAAATCAGGGCAGAGTGTAACAAAGTGACACGTGTTTTTGGGTTTCTTTAGTTCAAATCGAGGACGCCTGCATAGCGAACGTTCCCAAAGGAGCCAGGCCCCATCACTACCAGCATCAGCACCAGTCTTTGTGCCTGTGCCTCCACCTCCCTTGTACCCTCCACCACCCCACGCACTTCCTCTTCCACCGGGGGTGCCACCACCACAGTTTCCTCCTCAGTTTCCACCGGGCCAGCCTCCATCTGCTGGGTACGCTGTCCCCCCTCCAGGATACCCCCCAGCTCCTGCAAACATCTCATCAGCTTGGGTCCCAACAGCAGTACCTGCAGCTCATTCAAATACCATCCCAACGACACAGGCTCCTCCCTTATCTAGGGAGGAGTTTTACCGAGAACAGCGGAGACTTAAAGAGGAGTAAGTATTTGGCTCAGTGACGCTGCGTTGTTGTTCATTCTTGTGTTGCGGTAGTGTATCGGACTGCAGTTACGCTAAAGTGCATCTGACATAAGCGAAAATGACATGTTTTTCCCAATATACCTTTTCGTTGCAGACGGTAAACATGCAAAACTTAACCAAGACAAATGTAATTCTAAAGCTTTCCTAAAACTTGTAGGAATTCTGAACTGTTTTTGCTTAAATAGGATGTTCACCTTTCACATTTGCATGCAGTATACATTATCTCATATTGGCCATGTTTTGTTTCTTGATGTCTTTTTGTAATAAAGGTCAAACTATAATTGTAATAAAGGTCAAACTTATTTTAACAGGGAAAAGAAAAAGTCCAAACTTGATGAGTTTACAAATGATTTTGCTAAGGAATTGATGGAATATAAAAAGATTCAAAAGGAGCGTAGGCGTTCGTTTTCCAGGTAACTGCTTTACATGTCCGTAACGGAGAAGCAGATTGTCTAGAAGAATCAGGAGGAGTTCCACTCCACCTCTCTATTGTTAGATGGATCGGATGATTCCAGGGATTAGCAGGGACAGGAATTCTGCGCGTAGGTTATCAGCTAAAACAGGACAGGGATGACAGCTGATGGATAGTTAGGGTTTGGCAGCAATTGTTAAGGAGTAGATGTCTGCATCAGACATCTTCTCAGTAATGGCACCTTCCCCTCCCGACAGCCAGCAGGAGGCTGGAACTGGAATAGGGGCAGATGCTGGATGTTCTGTATCTCCCTATTCTGATTGTAACCATTACCTCGAAGCACTAAGGAGGAGATGTGAGAGAAATTCACTTCTTCTGTTGTTTGTCTCGTGTGGATACACGGAGAGATTATAACCTGGACTGCAGACTGGTGGCTTTTGCTAGTGTTTTGTTGACATTGTTAAATTTTCCTTAGCAATTAAGAGGTTAGCCTTGGTTTAAAGGAAGTTGTAAATTGGTGAACAGCTTTGAGAGGAGGAATGATGGTAATGAGCATGTGTAGATTAATGTGAAATGGCTCCGTAAGAAATAATAAAGAAACACCCGTGGAAAAAATATTCAAAGCAGCTGATGCTTTCTACCCCGAAAGATCCCTTGGTCAGGAGTCCGAGTAGCTCTCAATTAGCAAAGTTGGCAGTGTCTTTCCCAGATTAATGGTGTTGAATAGTATCACTGGAGGCTGAGGTTAGAAGTTTCTAGATAGGATTCTTCCTGAAATGCGGTCACTAGCCTTGGTTCAAGGCTGGGTTCGAGGTTAGGGCAAAATCTGCTAGGACACCAAGCTGGAAGAGTTGATTAAATAGCCCTGAATGTAAGATTGCAGTACGAGTGTTTTGATTCCTGTAGAGATTCCTGGATCAGTAGTGAAGCTAAATAGGCTAAGCTGGTATTTTAAAATAGTGCTTTGCTGTCTTCAGGCTGAATTGTGTTTTCTTGCTGTTTGATACCGCACTGTAGTGTTGAGACTTGTTCTTTTTGCATCTTGCTGCAACAGAAATGATTTGCACTGCATGTAGTTGCCGACTAGTGAAAAAACGTGTGCGTTCAGGTACCAGCAGAGGCCAGTGTGCACCACCCTCGATCAATCAATAGCGTTGGTGCTTCGTGTGATAGAAGTGAGTGGAAAGGCACTTACCTTCCTGTATGTTTTTACACTAACAAAGCAGCAGCCGTTCTGTCTTGTAAGCAGAAACCTTTATGTGTTATGAGGTTCTTCAATTTGCAGTAGTGTTATGTCAGCAGCTGAGAGAAGCTTTGACATAAGCATATGGAGAGGAAAATAAAAAAAAAAAACAAACCAAATTTGGGAGGAAAAAAATGGGGAGAGCGACTGTTTTGAATTAACTTCATTTATTTGTTTTTGTGTTGTGTTTTTTTTTTTTAAGGTCAAAGTCTCCCTATAGTGCTTCGTCCTACTCTAGAAGTTCCTATACCTACTCCAAGTCAAGATCAGGTTCTTCCCGCTCTCGCTCCTACTCTCGATCGTTTAGTCGTTCCCATTCTCGCTCCTACTCGCGATCGCCGCCGTACCCAAGAAGAGGCAAAGGGAAGAGTCGTAACTATCGCTCTAGGTCGAGGTCACACGGTTACCACCGGTCACGATCCAGGTCACCCCCATACAGACGGTACCATTCACGGTCAAGGTCTCCCGTATTTAGAGGCCAGTCTCCCACTAAGCGAGCTGTACCTCAAGGTGAAGGAGAGAGAGAGTATTTTAACAGATACAGAGAAGTTCCACCGTACGACATGAAAACTTATTATGGCAGATCTGTTGACTTTAGAGACCCGTTTGAAAAGGAAAGGTACAGGGAGTGGGAACGGAACTACAGAGAATGGTATGAAAAGTTTTACAAGGGCTATGCTGTTGGTGCTCGACCTCCAGTAAATAGAGAGAACTTCTCTCCAGATAGGTTTATTCCCCCTGGGACCAGACGGGAGACTTCACCATATGCTCGGGGACGCAGAGAAGATTATCCTGGTGGGCAGAGCCACAGAAATCGTAGTGTAGCTGGAAGTTACCCTGAAAAACCTTCTGGAAGAGAGAGCCATAGCATCAAGGATCCTACAAAATCAAAAGAGAAGGAAGTGGAAAACCCACTGGGAGATGGCAAAGGAAATAAACATAAAAAACACCGGAAGAGAAGGAAAGGGGATGAGAATGAAGGATTTCCCAGCACCGAGTTGTTAGAAAGTACGAGAAAACCAAGAGAGCCAGTTACAACAGAAGATGCTAAAACGGAGTCTCTGTTCATGGTCCCAAGCAGAGATGATGCCACCCCTGTGAGAGATGAGCCTATGGAAGCCGATTCAATCGCTTTCAAACCAGTATCTGAAAAGGAGAAAAAAGAGAAAGAGAAACCAAAAGCAAAAGTTGACAAGACAAAGCGGAAAGCAGAAGCATCTGTTGCTCCCAAGAAAGA
The DNA here is from genome assembly GCA_033558105.1 of Coccyzus lansbergi. Lineage (NCBI taxonomy): Eukaryota > Metazoa > Chordata > Aves > Cuculiformes > Coccyzidae > Coccyzus > Coccyzus lansbergi. The sequence goes on from JAUMJK010001200.1 coordinate 26,023, forward strand.
CAATGTAGTAAAACCAGCTAAAGCTTCACAAGAGAAAGTGGATGCTGATCGTGAAAAATCTCCCCGAACAGAACCTCCAGTGAAAAAAGTGAAGGAGGAGCTGCCGAAGACAGACAGTGTTAAAACATCCTCTCAAAAGGAGGAGAAGGCTCTTGGTACCCCACGGAAAGCTCACCCAAAAGTGACAAAAGATCACACTGAAACCAGACCAGCCAAGGAGGAAAAGGCAAAGAAAGACCATCCAAAGGAAACCAAGTTGGAGAAACCCTCCAACAAAGAGGAGAAGTCAAAAAAACCTGCTGACAAAAGCAAACCTTCTGATGCCAAACCTGAAAAAAGAAAAAGAAAAGCAGACGAAAAGGCTGATAAAGAACACGAAGGTACTTCCATAAAGACCTCTAAACCAGAAACTGCTGAATCGAAAACATCGCCAAAGGGGAAGACTGAAACTGATGGTGAAAAAGGAGAGAGAACTCCTGAAAAGGACAAATCTGCTCTTAACAACCCTTCAAAAAAGATTAAACTGAACCGAGAAACTGGCAAGAAGATTGTGAGTGGAGAAAACGTGCCAGCTGCTAAAGAGCCTCTTGAGAAACCAGAGCCAAGCAGCAGCAAAGTCAAACAAGACAAAGCAAAGGGAAAAGCGAGAAGAAAAGTGACAGCAGCTGATGGATCCAGTTCAACTCTCGTCGATTACACCAGGTACTGCAGCATTGCTTTTCCTCTTCTGTCTTTCCTCCTCCCCTTTCAAACAAAATGGTGGATTTTTTTTATGGTGATCATTGAAGGGAACAGTTAAACCTGTGACTAGTGAGGGAGTAACCTGTGGTCCTCCCAGTTAAACTTGGCAAAGGTTACCCAGAAAATCTGTGGCTGCCCCCTTCCTGAAGATGGTCCAAAATGGCCTTTCAGCAACCAGATACAGTAGCAGGTGTCGGTGCGTATGGCATGAAGTTGGAACTGGATGAGCTTTGAGGTCCCTTCCAACCGAAACCATTCCATGCTGCTGTGATTCTAGGCTGTGCTTGGGTCAAAATCAAATTGCATTTAAGAGAAGGAGCACTGCGCAGAGAGCCGATAAGGTCAGCTCCTGGATGATGGGTTTCACCCTTACTGCTGATAATTCACGTCCCCTCTTCCTAGTCATTACGTGTTGACTCTCTGAGGTGTCCCCTTTGTGTCTTCCTTCCAATACCACTTGCTGCTAAAGGCAAGGATAAGATATGTCTATACCATGTGATATTTTGCATTTTAAAATCTCATGGTACTGTAATGATCAATTTTTGTCAGTATGAGCTGAAATCACCCCTCACAGAACTAGGAGTGTGGTTGCTACTCTGTTGTACTGCTGTTAGCTTTGAGCACAGTGCCATGACGACACAGCCACGCTGCTCCCTGTTCAGCACTGACTTCCCTGGCACTCACCTTAGTGATCTCTCTTCTATATTCCGTTGTGTGATGTGGGGAGAAAAAGGGATCCAGTCTGGAGCTGTTCTTACTGCCCACAGGAGCAGGACTGAGCAAACTCACAAGTGGAGACTTGAGATAGTGCCTTCATATTCCAAAAAGTGTTTAAACCATATGTTTTACCAAAGTAGAAGCCTGGGACGTGAGGATAAAACTTCAGCTATGTATCTTTCCGTAATTGCTTGATTATATGTTGAAACAAGAATGTGTATTTAATCTGAAATAGGACATGAAGGAATTGCCAGGTCAGACAGTTCCCAATCTGATAATCCTGTGTCTTTATTAATTAAATGTGTAGTAGCAAGATACTAAATGTATTGATCACTTGTGGTCTTAGCTCACAGAGTCACCCTTTCTCTTGTCTGTCCCTGTAATTGAACACCTTTTGAGAAAATGCTGAAAATTTAGGATTGAAGCAAAAGCCACTTCATAGAACATTGTAAAAGGTGGTGGTGAGTTTGTGCCATTCATGTACACTTTTTTTCCCCTCTTAGCACCAGTTCTACTGGAGGAAGCCCCGTTAGAAAGATGGAAGAAAAGCCAGAAAAAACAGATACCAAACGAACTGTCATTAAGACCATGGAGGAGTATAATAATGACATAACAGCCCCGGCTGAAGATGTCATAATTATGATCCAGGTCCCTCAGTCGAAGTGGGATAAAGACGACTTTGAGTCTGAAGAGGAAGACATTAAATCTACCCAGGTGCCCACAAGCATAGGAAAACCTGCTAGCGTTATAAAAAATGTCAGCGCTAAGCCACCAAACCCAGTAAAACACAGTGAAAAAGAGATGGAGCCTTTGGAGAAAACACAGAAAACTGCAAAAGAGGGAGGTTATGAAAGCTCCCAGCACGATGCAAAAAGTTCAAAAAGTTCAATGCTGAGTGAAAAAGGGAAAACCAAAGACCGGGATCATTCTTTGTCAGACAAGGACGCTGCTGAGAAGAGGAAGAGCAGTGTTCAGGTAGAAAAAGACCACTCGGAGCGTGCTTCTGAGCAAGGGAACGGAAAAAGTACTTCTCAATCTTCAAAAGACAGCAGATCTTCAGAGAAACACGATGCCAGCCGCGGATCCACCGTAAAAGACTTCACTCCAAACCGCGACAAGAAGTCATCTGACCATGATAGCAACAGAGATCATTCTAGTTCCAAGCGTCGAGATGATAAGAGTGAATTAGCAAGGAGAAAAGACTCCCCTTCACGAAACAGGGAATCTGCATCAATACAGAAGAGTAAGCCGAGAGAGGAGCGAACAGAGCTGTCCAAAAAGGGTGCTGGAGAAGCCAAACGGAGCAGCTACAGTCCTTCACGTGAGCGGAAGCAGTCTGATCACAAAGCCGCTCACGATTCCAAGCGTACATCAGAGGAACACAAGCCTCTAGATAAAAATACGGGAAAAGATAAGGACAAGGAAAAAGAGAAAGAAAAAGAAAAAGATAAAGAAAAAGAGAAAGAAAAAGAGAAAGAGAAAGAAAAGGAGAAGGAAAAGGAAAAAGATAAAGAAAAGGAAAAGGAAAAAGAAAAAGAAAAGGAGAAAGAAAAAGAAAAGGAGAAAGAAAAAGAAAAGGAGAAAGAAAAAGAAAAGGAAAAAGAGAAGGAAAAGGAAAAAGAAAAAGAGAGGGAAAAAGAAAAAGAGAAGGAAAAGGAAAAAGAGAAGGAAAAGGAAAAAGAGAAGGAAAAGGAAAAAGAGAAGGAAAAGGAAAAAGAGAAGGAAAAGGAAAAAGAAAAGGAAAAAGAGAAGCATATCCCAGAAGTAAAGAGCAATAAAGAGCCAGCTGGTAACAAACCACCTTTGAGACAAGAATCACCAGATGTAAAAAATGAGAAAGAGAACATGACCGGGCAAAGCGATAAGAGTGTTGTCAAGCCCAAGCCTCAGGTAAGCAGCTCCTCACGGCTCTCTTCTGATCTGACTCGAGAGACGGATGAGGCTTCGTTCGTACCCGACTACAATGAAAGTGACAGCGAGAGTAATGTATCTGCAAAAGAGGAGGAGGCTGTGGGCAAAACTCCTAAAGAATCGAAGGAGAAAGCTGTGGAGAAGGCGAAAGAGGAGACCGCAGCGCCTGCTGTCACAGCCGACCAGCCCGAAGCGAGCAGGAGTCAAAGCCAGAGCAGTCCCAGCGTGAGCCGCAGCCGCAGTCAGAGCCCGTCCGAGAGCCAGACCCGGAGCCACAGCAGCAGCGCCAGCTCAGGAGAGAGCCAGGACAGCAAGAAAAAGAAGAAGAAAAAAGAGAAGAAGAAACACAAGAAGCATAAGAAACACAAGAAGCATAAGAAACACATCGGAAATGAAACGGAATTGGAAAAGAGCCAAAAACACAAACACAAGAAGAAAAAATCGAAGAAGAGCAAAGATAAAGAGAAAGATGACCAAAAAGTGAAATCTGCCGCTACATAGGATGGCAGATAATTAAAAATGACTTAATTCCTAAGTCATCTGTATTAAATTTTGTTAAAATGTAAACGAATTCAAGCGTTGTAAATAATGACATGAAAGACCCTGTGCTGCACTTAAAATATTGCTGCTTGATTATTTGATTTTTACATCAGAGCTTTATAAAAAGTGAACATTTTGTACAGAATTGTGAGTTGTGACCATGTAACATGAAAGGTTTTGCTGGGGCATCTTATTTTTACCCACCGGTAATTAGTTTGGGTGGAGTTTCCTGTACTGTGAAGATCTTCACATTTGAGTTTTTTTTAATTGCCTGCAGAAGCAGCTGGTATCAGTTATACAATATCAGCAGGATGATTGGCAGAATACATTACAGCCCTGTTATGTCACTTTTTGATTACAATAAAACCAGTTTTCAGTAAACTATCCAATGTGATGAGATTTCCAGTGGTGGCAGAGAACAGAGCAGTGCCAGAAAGAAGCTACCGGTGCAAAGGTGACATGTGGAAAATGACAGATAAGTGGGCTTCGTCCTGAAAAGCCTGACAGGACCCTGTGTCCTGCAGGATTGTGACGTGAGGAGGTGCTGCTGAGGGGGGGTACATCTTCATGTGCCCAAAGGGCTTGGGTCGATGTGGAAGTGGTATGTGGCCCCAAAAATGCAGCTGCTGTTGACAGCCAGTGCCAACTGTTCTAAATTATCAGTATATATGGAGCTGTTGTGTTTCTGCATTGTTTAGTTCGTTTAGGAAGCTGTTGCCATTTGCCAGCAAACATTAATGACCTTGAGTTGCACCAGGTCAGGTTCAGATTGGTCATCAGGAATAATCTCTTTGCCAAAGGGGTTTTCAGGCCCTGGCAGAGGCTGTTCCAAACTCATTTCGCTGCCTTCATCATCTATGCAATGCAGATCGTGCCACCTTGGGTCGAGCCAGGCTTTTATGGGCAGGGTTGGTGGTGGGATAGGGTTGGAGGAGGATAATGGGGATGAGGATGGTCTGTGGAGGATGAAGTACCCAGAGGACTCTGGGGCTTCGGTTGATGAACTGTGGAGTATGCCTGGCACCAGTGTTGTCACCACTGGACACGAGGGTCTGAACACACCTGCTGCCAAACCTGTGACCTGCTTTCCCTTCCCACGCAGAGAGGGCTTCACTCAAATTCCCAGCCATAATCCAGGGCCAGGCTGCATGCAGAGCCCACCACGACAGGTCCCCTTGAATGTCCTCTCCTCCTTGAGTGGAAATGCCTCCACAAGGTCTGGCGACACCTACTCCTTTGAGGGGTAAATGAGAGTTGGATAATTAGCAAAGATGCAGTCAGTGGTGGAATGGTTCAGCTTTCATTTGTATCAGCTCTGCTGTCGTGTGCTGCACCTGGGTGAATGCCAGAGGGGCAGCTCTGGCCAGGCACCTTCACGCCATCTCCCCTCTGTGGGGCTGGGGCAGAATGAGGTTCTTACAGGTGAATTTTCCCTCCATGTTTTGTGTGTGCACACACACGCCTGAGCTTTTGTCGCCCTTTGGTGAGTGAAATGGTTGTTTGATAGCAATGAGCGAGGGCTCCTTGCCAAGTCCGCCTAATTAAGATTAAGCATATGCAGATTTGCCTTGTTTTCAGCTAATGACAGCTGCAAACAGTTATTTGTCATGCTGGCTGACTGTTGATCAGCACAGGCAAGGTGTGAGGGCGAACTGCTTTGGCATGAGCAGTACCTGCCCTTTCCGGCTGCTGCTCACCCGCCCCCCTGGTACTCTCTGCCCACACAGCAGCCCCCACATCACCCCACAGCTCCCCAGGTTGGGGTCTGCCGGAGCTGGGATTCTGTTTGTTTTCTTTTCAGTGTTGCCGTCAGCACAGACACATCATGATGTTTAAGCAGGGAAAGAAATAAAGATGTCTGCAAACGTCTCTGACGTCTGCATTTTCCGAGCCAGCAGCCTTCATCAATTTTCTGCTAGCTGAGAACCAAAGCAGAGACTGAAGGAGACGGGAGGCTCCCTGCCTGTGGCCCTGCTCCGCTTGCCTCTCTGGGAGCACCCTGGCATCTCTCCAAAATGCCGGGCTTTTTAAGGACATTCTCAAAAAGAGCTTGATTTCATTATTTTCATTATCATTATTATTATTACCCTGATGAAAGGCAAGAGCTCTTTCCACAAAAGGATGCTGGCACAAATGAGATGCTCTGTGTCACAGATGAAAACACTCTGCATTGGTTTAAGGACAGCGTGGAATGAGGACATTGCAGAGATATAATTATGTTCTGTGCGGCGCCCATCCTGCTCGGCGCTCAGTGCCCCATGGACACCTGCACTCTCGCACTGGTCCCTGCCCTGCTCTGCAGCCCCAAGCCAGTGGAGATGGATGCACACAGGTCCATCTGGCTTTCCTCCCCATCTGTTTAGTTGAGTGCTGGAGATCTCTGAGCTGTTCGTGGTGGGGACAGGTGGGGACCCCTCCAGCCCCGTGGAGGTGAGGGAGCCCCAGGGCTAGGTGCCAGGGCTGGACCCTTGGGCTGCCTCGGTCAAGAGTTTGTGTCCTTGTTCCCAAGGGCCAGGAGCGAACTCTGCTGGGAAGCAGAGCCAAGTAAGGGGTAGGGGGACCCTCATCCCATCCTCTTGCAGCCCCACTGCCTGCACCCATGCCCATCCCTTTGCATCCCCAGCACCTAAATCCTCTGGTTCTGAAAGGAGCCAGCGCTTCCTTGAGGAGAGTAAAACACTCGGGCACTCCTGAGAATAGTTTGGAGTGTTGATTTTAATTGGGTTTACTTAATTATTATTTACTTTGCCTGAAGAAACTGTTGTATTTAAATAACACTGTTTTTGCCAAAAAGCTGTCATGGAGAAGCTGCTTTCCCTTTAGGAGCCCTCAAACTTGGGCTGCCTTCCAAGCCCCTCGGCTTGGCGGTGTGTGGAGCATCACCCCTCGTGCTCCTGCTCCTTCCTGGGCCAGGAGCACATCTCTATGCTAAGGGATGGCTCTCCTGGCAGTGGAGCAGCCCAAGCGGGAGCTTTGTGCTGCTCCCAAACACACCTTTGGGATTTTGTTTCGGAGCCCAGCAGGGCTGAAGGTCTTGGCTGCCCAGGTCCTGCAGCCATTCAGATCCTGATGGCCTGAAGGAGTTTGTGAGGTGGTGGGAAAACAGATCCCAACAACATCCTGAACGTGGGAAGTGTAACCAGCAGAGCAAGGGAGGGGATTCTGCCTCTCTGCTTCACTCTGGTGAGAACCCACCTAGAGCCCTGCATCCAGTTCTGGAGTCCTCAGCACAGGTCATGGAGCTGTTGGAGTGAGCTCAGAGGCCACGGAGATGATCCGAGAGCTGGAGCACCTCTCATGGGAGGACAGGCTGAGAGGGTTGGGGTTGTACCACCTGGAGAAAGCTCCAGGGAGATACTAAAGCAGCTTCCAGGGCTGAAAGGGGTTCCAGGGAAGCCGGGGAGTAGCTCTGGATCAGGGAGGGCAGGGATAGGACAAGGGGAAGGGGATAAATGTTTTGCTGTGAGGGTGGGGAAGCCCTGGCCCAGATTGCCCAGAGCAGTGGTCGCTGACCCATCCCTGGAGGGGTTCAAGGCCAGATTGGATGGAACTTGGAGCCCCTGATCCAGTGGGAGGTGTCCCTGCCTATGGCAGGGGATGGACTGGATGGGCTTTAAGGTCCCTTCCAACCCAAATTATTCCATGAGTCTATGATGAAATGTCTGAATTGAGGAGGAGTCTCGTGGGAAGAAAGCTGAACCTCAAGGGTTCCAAGGGCTCACCTGTTGCCAATACCCAGCTGCATTATGAGCAGACACATTCTCATTTCAAATCATGGTGCGGGCTCAGGTTTCTTGCCTTTCTTTAAGTGGCATGGGGGAGATATTTTTACTTTTGGTAAATCTGAGTTAAACAGCACCTGAATTGTCCTCAGTGCTGGAAACACCAGGTCCCAAGAGCTGCAATGTCCCACCTATTGCTGATGCTTTACCATCCCATGGTTAGGGACAGGGGCAGCCGGTGATGCTGGGGATATGGCTGGGGCTGCACAGTGCCCGTCCCCCAGCTCTGCAGAGTCTGGGCTCCCCCAGCATCACCCTCTGCCAACACCAGCCCTTCCAGTGCGGCTGAGTGCCCCAGCACCGCTATTTTTCTATCATTTGGTCTCTTTATTTGGTATTTCTTTAATAATTAGTGGCAGATTTTGTACTTATGTTTGCAATTATCTAAATGCCTTTGGGACATGTTCTGCAGATAATTGAATCTCCTCGCTATGTGACGGCCGAGCTTACACTCCGTGAGCGTAGGCTGCAGCCAGGTCTGTTTTACCCACTTTCAGTGCCACATTAAGACAAACTGGGCTTTTTCAGTTTCAAAAGAACTAATGGAAACAAAACCTTTTGCTTTGCTGTCCTCAGCAAAAGCTTTGCTAGAGCCTGTATTGGAGAGGGAAATACATAATTATCTGTGATTAACTGGATGTGCCTTTTAATTAAATGCAACGGTTCTTTCCTGGGCTGCAGTGAATCCTCTGTGTGCTGAGTCCACCAAGCAGCGCCCCAACCTTGGGAGGATGCTGGAGCTGGATCTTCAGCCATACAGCCAGACACCTCCATGTAGCTGTGCTGTTGGGGGCCGGAGAGGGGAGCCTATGGCCAACTCCACCCTGTCAGTGCAGTGGAAGGTGCTTTGGCAGCTCAGTGGGAGAAATGTTTTGGCCTCTGGTCTCCCTGTTTGGGGGCTGCAACTCCCTGGTTGATGCCAGTGGTGACCGAGGGTTGGCCCTGGAGAAGCTGAACGTGCAGTTTCTGTGACCTGGGGCTGAAAGGGCACTCAGAAAGGACTGGCGGATGAGGTACTGAGGGGCACAGTTAGGTGATTGATAGGAATGGTTGGACTCAATGATCCTGTGAGTCTTTTGCAACCTAGTGATTCTGCGAAACCCTCTGGGTGCCCCTTTGCTCCTGCTCTCACTCAGGCAGGTCGAGGCTTCTGGGTGCCCCGTGACAGCAGGACCGGGACCATGTTGCATGGGTGACTTCTTCTCCATGGTGGTCCCGTGGCCACTGCCCATGGGGAGGGGATCTCAGGCAGCCCAGAGTGCCTGGGAGGACTCACAGGGGAGCTCTGAAACCCCACAGGGCACAGCGAGTCCAGAGAAGAGCAACGAAGCTGATGAAGGGGCTGGAGAACAGGCCTTATGAGGAGCGGCTGAGAGAGCTGGGGGTGTTTAGCCTGGAGAAGAGGAGGCTGAGGGGAGACCTCATTGCTCTCTACAATTACCTGAAGGGAGGTTGTGGAGAGGAGGGAGCTGGGCTCTTCTCCCGAATGACAGGGGACAGGACAAGAGGGAATGACCTCAAGCTTAGCCAGGGGAGGTTTAGGCTGAACATTAGGAAAAAATTTTCATCGAAAGGGTCACTGGGCACTGGAACAGGCTGCCCAAGGAGGGAATTGAATCACTTTTCCTGGAGGTGTTTAAGGGACAGGTGAATGAGGCACTGAGGAACATGGTTTAGTGTTTGATATGAATGGTTGGACTCGATGATCCGGTGGGTCTTTTCCAACCTGGTGATTCTATGATTCTATGATCTCTGAGCATTGCTGATTCTGAAGCAGCGACAGAGCCTCCGAGCATATGCATCCTGCAACCTGAAGGCACATCGGAGCTCCATGTCCTGCCCCAGCACACATGTGGGAGCTGCCCTCGCTGAAGAGATGCCAGCACAGAGTTAGCAGCACCAGCCCCGCATCTCCCAGCCTAACCATCCTCCCACGCACCCCCTGCTCCCGCGCTTCACCCCAACCACAAAGCAGTTAATATTTGTTGATCGCAGCAGCGTGCTTGGTGCTCTGTGCAGCTCTCGGATGCAGCGCAATACTCCTTGCTCTCCAGGGACCTCGTGGCATTTTGCCCAGATGGCATCGGTCTGCATCTCAAGGACATAACACGGTGCCTACGGCTCCGTGCAGCAGCGCTAGAGTGATAGATGAAACTGGGGCGCTGCTCTGTCTCTGCCAAGAGGGAAGAAAAGCTCCTGAAAATGCCTTTTCTCCATCCCACTGCTCCCTTTCGCCTCCACGGATGAACGCGTCCCCGGCAGCCGCCCACGTTTCTTCGTGCAGGGGCAGCACTGGCCAAGCACGTGGGCTTCCCTCTCCCGGTGGAGGAGAGGGCCTGCTTGGCTCCTTCCCCGCTTGCCCGCTGAGCAGGTAAGTGTGATGTCCTCATCATGCCCTGCCACCACGTGCCATGCTCCGCTGCCCAGTACATCGCGCCATTGTCCCTGCCCAACGCATCCCGCCTTCACCCTTTTGGAGCGGTGCTGCCATCCGACCACGGCAAGCAGGCAGGCACAGGAGGGCATCGCCGCTCCCTGGGGAAGGGGGTCCCTGCCCTCTCCACAGCCTGGAGTGTGGGTAGAGCAGGGACCCAGCGAGCACAGGCGTCTGGGTGATGCCCCGGCTGTGCCGAATGAGGCTGAAGTGGGGGACATCGGCAAAAAGTCGGGTGCGGGGCAGGAGGTGCAGCCAGCACGGCTGCCTAGCAGAGGCATGGGCTGCACAGGGGTCATTTTGGTTGTGTCCCCCACATCCCGAGCATTGCAGCAGCAGCATGGGGAGTAGAGCTACAACACTGCCCCAGCGCAAGGGCTGCTGCTCCACTCACAGCCTGCGCATGGAGGGAGGCTGCGATTGGGACCCTGAAGACCCCGCTCTGTGGTGTCCAGGTCCCCATACCCTCTGTCCCCTGCACTGACAGGGTTAGCAACCAGGGTTGTTAAATTCTGTTCTCCTGGGCCTTTGAGCACCAGGATGATGCTCCTGTGGGATTCCAATGGCAGCAGCGTGATGAGCAGCTGGGTGTTTGTGGGTGACCTGGAAAGCTTTACTGCTCCCAGGCAAAGGGGTTTGGGCAGTGGACAACAAGGAGTGTTGAGCGTCCTTCCAAGAAGACCAATGGCATCCTGGCTTGTATCACAAATGGTGTAACCAGCAGGTCCAGGGAGGTTATTCTCCCTCTGGACTCTGCACTGGTGAGGCTACTCCTTGAATCCTGTGTTCAGTTCTGGGCCCCTCACCACAAGAAGGATGTTGAGGCTCTGGAGCAAGTCCAGAGAAGAGCAACAAAGCTGGTGAAGGGGCTGGAGAACAGGCCCTATGAGGAGTGGCTGAGAGAGCTGGGGGCGTTTAGCCTGGAGAAGAGGAGGCTGAGAGGAGACCTCATTACTCTCTACAACTACCTGAAAGGAGGTTGTAGAGAGGAGGGAGCTGGGCTCTTCTCCCAAGTGACAGGAGACAGGACAAGAGGGAATGACCTCAAGCTCCACCAGGGGAGATTTAGGCTGGAGATTAGGAGTAAGTTTTTCACATAGAGGGTCATTTGGCATTGGAATAGGCTGCCCAGGGAGGTGGTTGATTCACCTTCCCTGGAGGTGTTTAAGGCACGGGTAGATGAGGGCCTGAGGGACATGGTTTAGTGTTTGATAGGAATGGTTGGACTTGATGATCTGATGGGTCTCTTCCAACCTGGTTGTTCTGTGATTCTATGATTTCCACCCCATGACCAGGTGACAGGCTCTCTCCTTCCGAGGCTTTCTTGGTGCAGTGGTTGGCAGCAGCCAGCAGGGACAAGAGGATGTGGGGACTGGAGCAGCCAACCCCAGGCAGGAGTGCATGGGAATGAGCTGCTCTCTGTGGGATCCAGAGCCGCGTGTCACCCATTGGGTGACAACAGTGTATCAGGGTGGGGGGGGCATGGGACAATGGGCCAGCTTGGCCCCACAGACCTTGCCTGTGGGTACCAAGAGCTGCAAGTTGCCTGATCCCTATGGTTTTCCACCCCTTTTGGCTCCCTGGAGTGGGACGATGCTTTGATTCCCATCCCCACTGGCTGAGCCACCACCTCTTGCACCAGCCCAGAGCCCTCGTGGTGCTACGGGAATGGCAGTGAGTGCTTGTTACAGCAGTGGCACACACCAAATTAACCAAGAGCACTGAGCACACCCCACCAATGGAAATAAGGCACCAACCCCTCGTGCCACGGCTCACCGTGAGGTGCTGGCACAGTGCCGGTGCTCTGCCCACACCCTGCGCTGGCAGCCGGAGCCGCCCAGCATCCATCCCTGCGCGGGAGCCGCCGTTTCCCTGCCAGGCATGCGGCTAATTTAATACAAAATGAAAATCGGGTTTGTTTTTCTCTTTATTTTTCCTCCCCTTTCCTCCAGCGTGTGGCCAATCGAGTGTTCCCTCGCTGTGGTTCGTTAGAGCCCGGCACAGCCGCAGACACTCTCTTCCAGCAGCTGCCGTGTGCTGGGAATGCCAATGAAGCTGCCGGCACACCGCAAACTGCAGAGCATGTTTGTCCTGAATGCAGAATAATTAATGGTTATGGGGAATCAAGTGAATTCTGCTGGAGCTCTCGCCCAATTAGTTAAACTAATTGCGCAGTAAGGAGGGTTACCAGGGCCCCGGGTGCCCTGTGGCAGCAGCAGGAGCGGGGCGCACCCCAATCCCCTCTGCAGAGCTGAGGTGTCTGTTGCTGCTGAGCTGCTCTATTTTCCTAGCGGAAACTGTATTTATTTATCTGATCTGTGCTGCTGTGCACATGCAGAATGAAATCACGCCTCTCAAAGCTCCGTGGGGCCGTGGCTGGTTCGTCACCCAGTTCTTTCACCAAACGCCACATCCCCCTTGCCTCGTCTGCCCCACATCCAGCCTTTTGTGCCGGGGATGTTGTGACCAGCACTGTCCTTGCTGGTTGCGTGAGCAGCCCACCCTGGTCCCACAGGCACCAAGGGGAGGTGGCGTCCACCAGTAGGGCAGGCGCGGCGTTCGCTTGTGGAATCGCAGACAGCTACGCGCCCTTCTACTCAGGAAAATTTCAAACAGTGCAAAATTCTGTGCTTAATTTGGTAGGAACGATGTTCCCGACCTTCGCGCTGCTAATTCTGGCTGGGAAAAAAATGGTATTGATATAAACATATAGATATATGTATGTATTTGTATACATACCCATATATATATTTATGTAATTGTATACATACCCATAGATATACGTATGCATTTCTATACATACCCATAGATATATGTATGTATTTGTATACATACCCATAGATATATGTATGTATTTCTATACATACCCATAGATATACGTATGCATTTCTATACATACCCATCTGCGTGTATACATTGGAGCTCGTACCTGGGTGGAAGGGTGGGGGGTCCCCGCGGTGCCGCCGCTGCGGGACCCGCGCTGGGCTTTGTCCAGGGATGGGTGGGCGCCCATTGAGTTGTTCTTCCCCCCTCCCCATATCGGCTGTGACAGATTACAGCTTGATAGAGCCACAAACACCCAACAGCAACAGAGGCGTCAATTTAGTGATTAACAAAGGGCGGTATTCAAACGGCGCTGGCACAGCTCCAAGGCGCGGGAGCTTCTGAGGAGCACGCGGGACGTATTAAATATTCATCGAAATCTTGGCATTTTGTTCCCATCTCCCGCTCTTCCCCCCTCTTCCCTCCCCCCCCCCTGAAATTATTTGGTTCTAAAGGTTAGAAGCCTACTTCAGAAATTAATTATTTCATTAATCCGTTATAAATTAGATTTTTACAACTACGTTTTTTAGGGTCGAGGTGGAAGGGGTCGTAGTGGCACTTCATCAGGTTTGTTCGTCATGTGAGCCCTGACCCTTGGCACGTGACGGTGCCGACCGATGCTTGCGGCAGCATGTGACCCTAAATGCTACGTGAGCTCACGAGAGAAAAAAAAAAAAAAAAGAATTTAAATACAAAAATATAAGCAGGTCTGTCTGCTGCCTTCACCTGCCCTGGTGTAGCCGAGCCGTACCTGCCGCCCGGAGAGCGGCAGGCGCCGGGAGCTCCGTGTCGCCGTCGTGCCGCAAAACCCTGCCCTCCGCTTTGGCACCACAGCTCCCCATTTGGTAAGTGAGCAGATCCTTCCAGCAATTAATTGGCGCGGCTCTGCGGTGCGGCTCATTAGCATGCAGGACGCGCGGGTGCTTCGCCGCGTGCAGTCTCTTACTGCTTTGCTCGCCGGCCCTGACGGCCACGCCGATGCCCTCCCCGGGGGGCTCAAGGGCCACAGGGTCTCACCAACACGTGTCGCCTGGCGCACGGGTGCCAAACATCGTGATGCTCCACAAAGGGCTCCTCACGTGCGGAGATCGGGGCACCCCGTGACTGCTGGATTTTAATGTCTCCATTCTAGGATTCAGAAAATGATATGTCCCCAGTGGATGGGTTTGGGAGGTTGTTTCTCTTTCCTTCTGCATCCGAGGGGCCATTGGTGTCAGGGGCTCACAGCCAGTGAGCCGTGTCTGCTGCCGATGCTGGGCTTCAGGTCCTGGAATGGTGGCTCACAGACAATGCGGGTTGTATTTCGGTGCTCGCCAGTGCCCCGGCGATGTCCCCCATGAGCCTCTGTGTGGGATTTGGGGTTGAATCCATAACGCTGGGATGCCCCAGCCTGGAAGGGGCCCGAGGGAGGCGGCTGCCAGTCAATGGGAGCGGGAGGTCATTAGGATGCAGGTCCATCGCCATCTCCCTGGAGACGAGCGGAGAGGAGGGCTGGGTGACTCGGTGTCTGGTAGGGCTGGCAGCCGTGCTGGGAAGAGGGCAGCTGCGTGCGGATGAATTACCGCCCCTGCTCAGGAACCAGACTTTGTTCCTGCGCGTTGTCAGCAGAGAAATGGGAGAGCGGAGTAAAATGGCTGAGGCACAGCCCACGATGCGAGGCAGATAATGGGCCGTGCCACAGCCGCCACAGGCTTAAGCATCAGTAAGAATTTTGAGATTTGCCCTTGAACTCAATATGTGGAAAAGCTCTTTGGAGCCAACACTGAGTACGAGTTGCCGTTCTGGCTTGGCATTGGAACAGCAGCCATCCCATGTTTAATACTCAAGGCACTCCTGGGCCATCACCAGTCCCTTTGTGCCGCAGAGGGAAGCCATATGGCTCAGCGACATCCTTAAAGATGCTTGCAGAAACAACAAAAAAAGGAATTTCTGTGTGTGCTGAATGCGGCTGCCAATCACCCAGCTTCCCGCGCTGGCTCCCTTCTGCTCACTGGAATGTGAGGGAGTGGCAGCAGCTTCAGTAAATAGGGGCTCGTGTTTGTAGCCGGGATTTGCCGTCTGCAGGAATGAGCTGTGCGAGATGTTAATTGGCATGTATGCCCCCCTGGCCCCTGGCTCGCATTTGCTGCCTCTCCCAAGTGTGACTCCAGTTCACCGTGATCGCAGAGAAGCTGCTGTGAAGGCATCACTGCTGGAGAATCATTTTTCTGTGCTCCTTGTACAGATTTTTTTGACTCACAGCCAACTGTGAGCCAGAGCTTAAACAAACAAACAAGTGACCCAGGCCTGCTGTGCCGCGCCGTCCCCCGGCTCATTTCTCCAGCTCCCCGCAAGGCGCTTTGCTCACACCCGGTATTTTTGTTTGGTTTAATTGGTTCCTTAGTAGTTTTGTGGCGAGCAATTCCGCTCCAATCCAAACCTCATGTGAACATTCCCCTGGGGTGCAGAGGAGATGAGTAAGGAGGAAAATCCATCCCCGTCAGCTGGACTGGTGCTGGCACAGGCGCGGAAGGTAGGGCTGGCAGTGCCCTGTGCTCTCTGACAGCACCACTGGCTGCCAAGAGGAGTGGGAACTTCAGAGAAACACTTTCTGTGACATCTACAAGGCTGCAGCTGCCAGCAGCCCAGCAAAGGTTTTGACCTGAAAGGTGGGAGATTGAGATGAGATCTTGGGAAGAAATGCTGTCCTGTGAGGGTGGGGAGGCCCTGGTCCAGGTTGTCCAGAGAAGCCCTGGCTGCCCCATCCCTGGAGGGATTCCAGGCCAGGTTGGATGGGGCTTGGAGCCCCTGATCCAGGAGGAGGTGTCCCTGCCCATGGCAGGGGTGGAACTGGATGGGTTTGAGGTCCCTTCCAACCCAAGCTATCCTGTGATTCTGTGAGGGAGAGGATGTGTGGAGTCATGTTGATCTGGTCTTTTTGAGTCTTTACAAAGACTTTACAAAGACTTTTTGAGTGTTGGGGTCTCAGGTGCCAGCAAGCTATGCTATAGGGAGCCCTGTGCCAGCACTGGGGTGGCTGTGGACATCATGCTGAAGTCACAGCCTCTGTGCCCACCACCTCAGGGAGAATGGGCTCCCAGGGCTGCCCCTGGTGCCTTTCTTTCAGTCTTCATTGCTCTGTTCCGGAGTGATCCACATACAGATCACTCTCCAAAGGCATGCAAGGAGCTGCAGAATGGCAGATACACCATACTACGTGGGGACGCAGCCACCCTCCAGAAGCCACCAGGTATCAGAGCCAAGGACCTTCCCCCAGGATCAGAAACCTTCCCTCAGGACTAGGGACCTTCCCAAGGATCTTCCTGACTGTTACACCCTGGTTTGCCCAGGCACACCGACCATTCACACCTGGGGCTGCGCAGGTCCTGTAGCTGGCTCTGCGAGATCTGAACGTACAAATGTTCAGATGTAAGATGACAAACCTGTTAGGATGTAATGCAAACCTGGAAAAAAATTTCCTCTTCCCATTCCTGCCCAAGGCAGGGGTGTGGGAATTAGATGACTTTTAAGGCCACTTCCAATCCAAACCATTCTGTGTATCTGTGATGCTAAATCTAATTTGTCTCCAGCAGGAAAAGATCTTGTTAGGTCAAGATTCAACTGGGCCATAAATATGCAAAATCAGTTTCACTTTTTCAGAAAGTCCAAAACCTAGGCTGCTGGAAAGGAGGTTATAGAGACGAGGGTGTTGACCTCTTCTCCCAAGTGACAGGGGACAGGGCAAGAGGGAATGGCCTCAAGCTCCACCAGGGGACATTTAGGCTAGACATTAGGAAAAATTTTTCACAGAAAGGGTCATTGTGCACTGGCAGAGGCTGCCCAGGGAGGTGGTTGATTCACCTTCCCTGGAGGTGTTTAAGGGACGGGTGGACGAGGTGCTAAGGGGCATGGTTTAGTGTTTGATAGGAATGGTTGGACTCAATGATCCGGTGGGTCTCGTCCAACCTGGTTGTTCTATGATTCTATGATTCTATGAAACATGAAACCTTATTTCCTGCAGGAAGGCAGAGCTCTGCTGAGAAACCAGCACCTGCCTGGGCTCCAGAGCTTCCTGGTCCTTGCAAAACCAGAGTGATGCTGTGCAGCCCACCTGGCTCTGGCCGGGAGCCGGGCACTGCCCAGAGCAGAGAATCACTGGAGAGAACTCTCCACTGCACAGGGAACTAAGAATGAATTCATTAAAGGCTGTTAACCAGTAGTCGGTATTTAAGCAGCCTGCCAGCAATGAGAGGGTCTACCTGTCTGTTAGAGGAGGGTCCCTGTCCCTCTGGTGCCATAGTGTGCAATGGCCCATGCGCAGCATCTCCCACTGCAGCACCCCAGCCCCTCCAAGCATGTTCTGTCTTGTCTTAAGCAATAACCTGCTCCTCAGCCCCCGCCAGGCTCCTTGACATCACTCCAGAGCCACAGAGCAGCCCTGCGTCCTCTGCCTCAGCCCCAGGGGACAGCCGTATCCGGACCCTCAGCTCAGGCATCCCGTCTGCTCCACCTGTTCTCCAGGGTCCCTATCAAACAGCCAGCAGGCCAAGTGGAGCTCTCCATCTTGATTTAATAAGTATCTGGAAATGTCATAAAAGACATGATAATAAAATATCAGATGTAGGAAAATGAGTGGCCAAGAGGCATTTAAAAAGGGAAGAGTGTAAACGCAGTAGATTAAGACACTAATTCCTATCTATTGTATGTTCTCCATCTTTCCCAAGCCTTGACAGACAGAAATAAATGCCCTCTCTTCCTGTGCAGCGCTATCTGCCTTTCCTTGCTGCACCTTAACCACGGCGTGCCAGCAGCCCATTTATTCTCCAGATCTGATGTTTTATCACTTTCAAAGGAGCAACTCAGCCAGTTCATCACACACATTCCCACCACAAGCACTTGCACTTAAAGACCAGAGGGATTCTGGTGGTAATAGCTAAATTTGATTTTTGATGCTCTGGAGTGCCTCTGCAAGTTAAAGCCCTGCAATCCGTGCCTCTGTTTGGCCCATGCAGCTTTAAACCAAATAAAATGCCAGTCGATTCCTGCACCCAGCCTGGTGCGATGTGGACAGAAGCCAGATCAGCAGCTAAGTGATGGATGTGTTAATGGTTTAATAGGCCGACCACTTCATAAATGATTTGCTCTGTTACGGAGTAATTGACCTGGTCGCAGTGGTAATAAAGGGCTGTCCCTTGGGCTCCTGTTCAAAGGGTCAACAAGCCCTGCCCGAGAAACTCTTAAGTGCCTTTTAACAATATCAATTTCACATTGTTACAGTCTGGTACCCTGCTAATCCAGCCGTCGGTGTGAACCCCATCAGGCTGCTTTGTAGGGATTTCAATTAAAAACATAGAAATGAGAACCCAAAGCGACTTTTGCCAGGCAAGACCTTTGTTTGCTCTCTGGTGAACAAGGACCTGTGTGTGGAGCATCCCAGCATGGAGCCTGCAGCAGTGCCCGGCACAAGGCTTGGGGTGGTTTTGCAGGAGCCACCTGCTGCCTCCAGGCGACCCAGGTGGGGACCCTGGCCAGAGGCAGCCAGAGCCCAGCCTGCAGCTCAGGGACAGGGCTTGCCTCTTGTGTACTGGGAATGCTGCTTGAACACTGGGTAGTCCTCTTGTGCACTGGGTTTTCTTCTTGTGTACTGGGTGGTTCTCTTGTGTAGTGGGTTATCTTCTTGTGTATCGGGAATTCTGCTTGTCTACTGGGTTTTGCTGTGGCAAACAGGGTATTCCTGCTGTTTACTGGATGTTCCTCTTGTGTACTGATTATTCCTCTTTGACGAAGGGACCAAGGGCCCCTTCTGGGGGCTTGCAGGTGACATGAAACTGGGTGGAAATGTTGCTCTGCTTGAGGGCAGGCAGGCTCTGCAGAGGGCTCAGGACAGGGTGGACCCATGGCTGAGGCCAATTGTATGAGGGTCAACAAGGCCAAGTGCTGGTTTCTGCACTTGAATCACAACAACCCCATGCAGCTCCAGGCTTTGAGAAGCTGCCCAGCAGAAAAGGCTCTGGGGTGCTTGTCAACAGTGCCTGAATGTGAATCAGCAGTGGTCAAGAAGGCCACTAGCATTCTGGTTTGAATCAGCCATGGGGTGGCCAGCAGGAGCAGGGACCTCAACGAGGATGGAGGCTTCAGTGGAAAGAGGCATTTTAGCAGCCCAGCAGGGCCTCTGCGGGCAAGGCTCCTCACAAGGTGCTGTGGCCAGGGCTGACACTCAGAATAGACAGGAAAGGGTCCCAGGGGCTGGTGAGTTTGTTCATAAGACCACAGTGTCTGGAGGAAATGCAAACTCCCATGGGTATGCACTGGTGCATGGATGCCGATGCCATCAGCCTGGCAGTGCCCATCTTGGAAAAGGGACCCGTGGCCAAAAGAAAGGGGCCAAGCAGGAGAAGGACATTGTCTGGGGCTTTGCAGGTTTAGTTGGCTATGCTCTGGCTGTGCCCTGTGCCCACTGTTGAGCCATCACTGCTGGCAAAGCACCCCCTTCCTGGCAGCTGGGAGCATGGGCGCAAGCCACGCTGACAGAATCCCCATCTCGGGGCCCAGCAGCCCTCGGGCGGCAGCCAGCACGGTGCTTTACCCTCTGCTTCTCTGTAGGAACTGCTGGGCACGAGCTGCCGGGGACAGGGTTCCCTGGGTCTGTAGGACACCAGCGGCAGAGCCCAGGACCCTGTAGCCACAGCAGCCCCTGCCCAGAAATATCTTTGCTCCCAAACATTACCTCTCACCCCCTTGCACAGGCAGGCTTGTCCCAATCATGAGAAGGAGATGTGGCTGTAATGAGAAGTAATAAGAATCTAATACCCGTGCCCCTATTTTTGTAAATTAGTCTAACTGTCAGCTCCAGGATAAATGACACCTAATTACTGTTTGGGGAAGTTCACCCCGAAGCGCTTCGCTGTGAGGTGATCGTAGGGAAGCATTATCAGCGACAGAAAATGAACGGGATACCAATGGTAGGGAACTGTAATTACAGAGGACTGACATGCTGCGAGCTGTTTATGATAATGAAGTGGTGCATCAAATCAAATTAACCTTAGTTATCTAACGCAGAATGCACCGAGGACTTGTCTCAGTAGATGGTAAATCCAAACCTGGAGCCATCGCCTGAGCCAGAGACGCGGCTGCGATGCGGGCAGGGGCGGTTGCTGTTATTTAAGCCATGCTTGGCGAGTGGCGTGCCGGAGCAGCCGTGCTGGGCGATGGACAGGGCTAGCGCAGGCAGAAAGCCGGCAGAGCTGCTGCCGGCAGCCTGGGGAGCCGCTGTGCTGCCAGGGAGCCCCACTGCCGGCTGCACGCTGCCAGGAGAGAGCCTGTGGCAGCAGCATCACTGAGCCACCCAACCCATCGCCATCTGCGCCCCCGCCATGCGCCCCTCGCTCTGCGCGATGCCGACGGCCCCGTGCTCGGTCGCCGTGGGAGCAGAGCCAAGGCAAGGTCAGTATCTCACCCCGCGAGGAGGCAGCGAGGGCCGAGGGTTTGTCCTCAGTGCAGTGGGGCAGCAGGATGCTCCTCTGCCCGGTGTGCCGGGAACACCGCCGGCTGCTCCCAGTCGTAGGGCAAAGGATGCGGGTGCTGCCGTGCTCTTGTGAGAGGGTTTCATTTGCCCGTCTCTCTTCCCCACGAAGGCTGCAGCGCTCGCTGGAGGAACGTTCCCATTGGGATCCCTTCACGCTGATGGGTGAGTAACCTTTTGAATTAACCCAAACGCTCTGTTAAAGATTAATGAGCTTTCTAAACAAGGGGCCCTTCTGTGCACCCGTCTCTTTGCAGCGCTGTGCGGAGGAAGGGATTTCTCACCAGAGATGCCGGCACAAGCTCGGCGGGGGTTGGGAGAGAGCCCCGCGGCGAGGGGCAGAGGGGTAAACACATGTTGTGACAGTGGTTCTCTAAATAATGTGCAGAGGCTGTTGGTGTCATTGCTATTTCTTTGGCTGGAGGAAGGCGGGTGACCTGGCTTCAGGGAGCAGGGACACTGGCTGAGCTCGTGTCACTCGGATGCTCAGCAAGGAACAAGCGGTTGATGCTGGCAGCAGGGATGGGAGCGCAGCGGGCAGGCACCTTCAGGCACAGCTCAGCTGCACACGCTGCCCAGCAGAGCCAAAAGGCGAGCAAGGTGCCAGCCTGACTAAAATGCCTCTTGCCTGGTTCGTAGTGTCTGTGTTCTTCTGGCCTGCCGCCTTCCAGAGTACCTGGTCTGCTTCTGGACGTCTGTTACGTGTAGGTTTGGATCAGTTTCTATTAGAAACCATTTGCTCAGTGCCCTACAGGGGCCTCTGGGGAACTGGGTCCCTCCCCAGAAAAGGATTCCTCTGCAGAACTTCCTACTTGTTGGAAGAACACCAATTGCATCTCTAGTGAAAGGCTTTCTTTCCTCTGTGCGATACAAAGCTTTCGATGGATTTTTGAGTTCTTTGCAGTCATATTCATCCTGAATTATATTGTTTTCTGCTTTCCAGCCAGAACAAACTTTATCCACACACACACACACACACACACACACACACACACACACGGCCTCGTGCAGGCATGGGTGCTGGGTCAGGCAGCAAAGGGCTGAGCAGGGAGTTAGTGGAGCGGGTGAGGAGGTGGGGAGCCCTTCAAACACAGCCAGGGGCTCCCCAAAGGCTCTCCCAGCATGAGCTGGGGGCAAGCAGGCACCAGTCAGTGGGAATCCATTGCCGGAGCACGGGATCCTGACATCTTCAGCCCTGCACTGGTGGCTCCCCTGTGTATAAATTAGCACTCCAGGTATCTTGACAATAATTCCTCCTCTAATGCCGGCTTTGAGTCCCAGTTCATGGTGGAAGGAGCTGGCTTTTGTGGTTAGGAGTTCATTTCACTTCTTCCCGTCAATATGAAAAGGCCTTGTGAGGCCAGAGAGTTAATCACTATTGTATGGGAATAAAGAGAGGAGTTTTTTCTCTAATCCCCTTTAAATGGCCTCCAAATGAGGGCTCTCACAAAGATGACTAATGACAGACATGATTAAACTAATTTAGTAGGTGAGTCTTCACTGGGAGCTCTCCTGAGCACAGGTGTACCAGCTCCTCACGCTGCAAACACCAACCTCCTCGCTGCCAGACATGAATTAAGCAAAATTATTTTGGGATTGGTTTGACCAGAGGATTCCCTTTCTTTTTGAACTGGAAATATTTCTGTCTGGTTTTTGTAATCCTTTTCCTTGGCACTGCCAAACAGTCTCACTAATGGGAAACTACATTCAGATACACTTGATGGCCGGCGACAACCCTCGTACCTCATCCAGTCCCTCCCATCAAAGGGCCCCTGCCCTTTCGTGGGGTCAATAGGGAACTCTGCACACCCTTTGCCAAGAGAGTCACCAAGAGAGGTCCTCAGATGCTCTGCTATGCCCTGCCCTATCCCGGTCACCTCCCTGGCTGTCGCATGCCTGCCTCCAGCCCTGGCAGAGGCACCTTCCCTGGCCTCGCACGCTCCCACTGCCCATCGTCTCGCAAGGGATGCTGCCCCGGCACACTGAGACTCCTAGGGGTGCTCACTGCATTTAGATGCCCTCTGATTTTCATTCTTTTCTTTCTCTTTGACTGCTGTTGTCCCTATTCCAAAGCTCCCCATCCGTGGCAGCTGGGTTTCCCTCTGCAACCCCAGTGAAGGTGGCCAGACCGAGCTCCCAGCCGAGGTGGAGCATTGTGTGGGTATCCTGCCGCCACACTGGGCTTAACCCATCCTGCCTGTCGCCTTGTGTTATCTGCAAATTCAGATGGTGCACGGTCACCCTCCTCCTGGCTCCCCTGGAGACTCCGGGAACCCCTCGGGCTCTGGCACAGATGTGAACACACGCATCCACCTTCTCCCTCCCCTGATGCAGTGCTTCGCTTCCCTGGAGCCAGTCTCTCTTCCCTCTGCTTTAAGGACTGCCCTCACCAGTGCCCACACGTCACCTGCTCTCTGGATCCTCTCCTCCCTTCTGCTCCCAGACAGCGGCACCTCCCCTGACCATCACTCATCACCGAGTGTGGGAATAGGTCATGGGTGGGGAGTGCAGGCTCTGGCAAACGCCGGCTTGTCCCATCCCTTCCCCGCAATGCTGTGAGTAATTAATCGGACACGATCGCTGTCCGTCTTGCTTTTGTTTAACAATCATTGCTGTATTGCCTGTGTCTCTGGAGACCCGATCCGATAGGAATGCCTTGATGGATTATGTACGAAATCCAGGTCAACACGTCCAAGTGTTGCTGCCTCGTAATTTGCTGTGCCACAGAGGCCGATAGAGGTGCCTTGTGTTATTAATTATACCAATATATTTTCATGAGTAATGTGATTAATTAGGCTGTGTACATAACAGTTGCAGGGCTGTTCTGTTGCCATGTTTGTTCTTGGATGGAGGTGCCTGGCTCAGGGAGAGGGCGGCAAAAGCTGTAGCTTGGTCTCAGTCGAGTTTCTTCTCTTCCAGAGCACTCACAGGGGAAAGAAAACCTAATAGGCTGCATTTCGTGAGTGCCAGGGAGCCACAAGGCAGCAGGGAGAGGGGCATGGGGGCTGCTCCAGCCATGGATGTGGCACAGAAGGGATGTGGATGGCAACTGAGGTGCTGCTGGGCTGCAGCAGAGGCTCCCGGGGACAGTGGTGCAGTGGTGGAATGAGCCAGGAGATGCAGAACAGGTAGAGGGGATCTGGTGGGACTCTGTCCCAGGGCTGCAGGAACAGCCAGGATGCCCCCCAAGGCTGGCTCCTGCCAGACCCTCAGTGACCAGCACTGCACCGGCCTCACTTTTAGTGCCACGTGAATGAATTGCACTGAAGGTCAACCAGCGACTTGTAAGCTCTCACTGGACTCCTTCAAAAAAGTGCCTCATAGAATCACCAGGTTGGAAGAGACTAACAGGATCATCGAGTCCAATCATTCCTATCAAACACTAAACCATGCCCCTCAGCACCTCGTCCACCTGTCCCTTAAACACTTCCAGGTGTTCGCATGGGTGAAGTTGGTCCTGTAACTCATTTTTAATCTCCTTTTACAAGCTCCAAATGGGATCCAAACTGTGGTGAGTGACCCTGTGCCGCTGGCTGCCAGCGCTGTGGGGCCGGGGGCTGCACAACGGGTGTGACATCTCCCAGGTGATGTCCTGACACGCTGCTGTTAATCTGAAGGTGCAGAAACAGGGCAGAGGGTTTGCAGCTTTGCTGCAATGTGAAAATATTCACGGAAAAGCAGATTTTTGACAAAAGCAGCCACCTCCTCAGCTTGCTGGGTGAGCTTGCCTGGCATCAGGGCTTCAGCCACCCTGCAGCCCTCAACCCGTGTCCCTCGTTGTGCACAGGGACCTGAGAACTCCATGGTCCCCCATCTCAGCATCACCAAAGCCCTGCAAAGCGCAGCGCTGGCCACACAGACCCAGGCTCTGCCAGGCTTCCCGCAGGGCAAGAGGAACCTGAGCCTTAATTCCTACCTCACAGAACTCTGTTCTCATCATCACAGCCAGGCTTAAACCTCTTATCTCTTTTGTCTCCATAAAGGTCAAAGAAGAGTCCTCGTCCTTTAAGTGCCAAGAAGAGGCCTTCCACCCTCTAGTGCAAGAAGACTTTGAATAGTAAGGCGGCTGCATTTTCTTCCCTAATGGTTGATGCTTCACTGCATGTGCATTGATCTTACTCTGGCAATTTCTGTCCTTCTTGTCATGGGTTTGATTGCACGGGTTT
Source organism: Coccyzus lansbergi (assembly GCA_033558105.1). Lineage (NCBI taxonomy): Eukaryota > Metazoa > Chordata > Aves > Cuculiformes > Coccyzidae > Coccyzus > Coccyzus lansbergi. The sequence goes on from JAUMJK010001200.1 coordinate 50,638, forward strand.
GATTCTTTGCATTTTCATGTGATTTATCCCTGGCAGTTACATAAACTATGGTGTCAGTGATGGGGTGTTGTCCTGCCCTCCCAATGATGCTTCAAGATCTCAAGCTGCAATTGTTCCATCATGTTATTCCTTCAGTGGAAGGAATTCCTGTGGGAATGAGGGGAGGGTGGTCCTGGCTTTCCAGAGCCTTGCTGACCCCTCTGTGAGCACCTGGGAGCTCTCTGTGCAGGGGCAAGGGCTGAACTACAGCCCCATTGAGCAGGGTGCTGCAAATCAGGGCTGTTGTCAGCCAGCAGGATGGGGGACCCCATTCCGGGGTGGGAATTCTCTGCCACACTGGAAGGGGGAGATTTGTTCGCCTCGGGGGACTGAGGGCAGCGAGCTGGCAGGGTGCAGGAGCACACCCATTGTGACTGAGGTGGGCAGAAGCTGTTCCAGGTGGCCCCCTCGCATCCCTGCCTGCAGAGGGAAGCCCAGACCCCATCCCAGTAGTTTCTGACATTTCCATAGTGCTCCTCTTGCACCTTGGGGTCAAACCCAAAGCATTTGCGGTGCTCTGGTGGGCCCTGGGGCAGTCAGAGGCATAGTGGCTGGGCCACCAGCTGGCTGCTGGTGCAGGAGGGTGGCAGAGTCCTGCCGTGGGCCAGCTCACAGCCAAAGCCACAGCAAGAGGTCAGCTGTGGCTCTTTGGTTGTGCAGGACCTTGATTTAATTATGCCAATGGTTGCACTTGGCACCTAGCCCGCCGTGTGCGTTCCCGGCTGGAATGCTATTCTGGCTGTCCAGAAGTGCTGTGTGCCTGTAGCTCCCTGCAGCCCTTGTCATCAGGCTCAGGCTCCCAGCACTTCCCAGTCCAGCAGGGCCATGTGGTGCCATGGGGGCTCATCACAGAATCATGGAATGGTTTGGGTTGGAAGGGACCTCAAAGCCCATCCAGTTCCACCCCTACCATGGGCAGGAACACCTCCCACTGAATCAGGGGTTCCAAGCCCCATCCAACCTGGCCTTGAACCCCTCCAGGGATGGGGCAGCCACCATTGCTCTGGGTAACCTCCCCACCCTCTCACCAAAACATTTCTCCCCAAGACCTCATTTAAATCTCCCCCTAAATCTCCCAAGTTGGTGCTGCCCTGGGGACCCAGCCATGAGCAAGGGAGGAACCTCTGTGACTCTACATTTAGTTCTCAGGACTGGCCTCCTCCCCTTGGGACAAGCCTGTCGCTGAAATTGCCTTTTAGAAGCTCCAGTCACAGTCAAAACTAAATTAGAAAATGAACTATTACTCCAAGTGACTTGGAGTTGCTTGAGATTTATATTCTGTGGGCAGCAGGAGCTCCGTTGGTCGAGGTACCTGGGGAAGCCTCCGCCACCGTGACCGTTTGCAATTTCACACTACTTTAAACTCGCTCTCATTGAGATTGGAGGGATGAAAAATGTCTTTATTAAAGGAAGTCACAGGTCCCCGATTGGCTGCTGAGCGTGTTTTAATGGGAGCAGGGAGAGCAGGAAGGGCTGTGGGGAGGGGCAGCCACCTTGGCCACTGAGCTCCCGTGGGAGCAACCCCAAACAAAGGAGTTCTATGGTTTTTGTGCTGCTTTGATCATCTTGAGGTGGTTGGAGGCATTTCCTTCGAGCCCTGGTGGCTTATGGAATCTCCATTGCCCCACGTTTCACCAGGCATGGGAGGAGGTGACTCCTCTCTGCAGCTGATGTGCTGGGTTCAAGGCAGAGCTGTAAAACACAGGGATGGCACAGGGTGGTTTGGGTATCCCTGTGGGCCAGGATTCAGGTGTGCATCCCACTACCCATGTAATGCTGTAGGTACTCCTGCTCCCTTCTTTGTGGCTGCTTGGTCTCCATAGATCTCCAGCAGTCCCATTGGAACGCTCTGTCCCGCTTCCCTGCCCCAGTGCTCATCCAGCTGCTCGGCAGGGAGGTCTCCCAGACCAAAACACTTTTTTGCAGAGAGAGCAGAGAACAGCCCAGTGCAATTGCTTGTTCCTCACTATATTTATGTGTAAGAGTATCTCCAGCTGCTGTGGTCCTGCTTTGCCCCAGCTCTAGCTGCAGCACACCTTGCTGGGACTCGTTCACCTAAACCACACTTGCTGAACAGCAGGACACAGTATTGTTAGGAATACAAGTCTGTAGTGGTGGGATCCAGACCAGGCAGAATGCAAATGCTTACGAAAAACCATAAAGGAAGAAAGACAAACCTGCTTGGGAAGGCCTCGCTGGCCATGCTTCTCTTTGCTGTCACCTGATGGGATCATAGGGCTGCATCCAGGAGTGCTTGGGCTGTGTTCCTGGTGAGAGCACCCCCCGATTCCCATGGATGGTTGTCAGCAGAGCATCTGAAGGGTTGCTGCCCTGTAGGCTGCGGGGATGTCTCTGGGTTTTGGAGGGAGTGCGCCTGATGGTGCTCATGGGCTCACTGGGTTCCATCTGGACCTATGACACTGTGACTCCTGGTGGTATTTCGTAACGAGAGACCCTCTGTGTGCAGATACACGTATGTGCACGTGTGTGCAATGTGCTTTAATAATTTACTCAGTCAAACATGTCATTATTTGTGCTCCTATAAATGCAAGTCTCGGTGACCACTCTCCCCAAGCATCACACCCCTCGAGCGACTCCCATGCACCCAGCAGACACAGAGCTGCGCAAGGAAGTGTTTGTGCTTCCCGCTGCTCTTGTTTCTCCAGTAGACCTTTGTGGGTATTCACTCCCTAATGAGCTTTTCTTCTTGCATTTGTGTCTTTACTCCAGGAATCATGCACTGAACCTGGAGTGAAGTCAAGCACAGACCCTCCTCCCTGCTCATCCAGCCACAGTTTACAAAAGGCTCAGTTATTATCTCCGCATCCACACTCTCTAACCCTGTAATTAGATGCTTAGGCTATGATTGCCCCATTGTCCGCTGGATGGGTTTAATCATTCTTTTTTCCTATAGTGGCAATTTTGTTCCAATTAATTATTTCAGTTTGAACAGCAATAGCTGGTTGAGTTTAGAGAGAAATTAAAAGGGTAGAGAAGGATAATGAAGAGCGAGCAAACTAGGGAGAGACTGCAAGCAGGGCTCTGCCTATCCCTGCTTCTCTTCCAGGCTCTTGCTTGCTCCCCAGAGAGCCTTCTGGGGCTGGAAAATGTTCTCTGTGGAAACAAGGATCCTGTGCAGTGCAGAAGCACTGCCTGGCTCCATCCCTGCCTGGGAGGATTGGTATTGGTTCTGATGGGGACCTCACAGTCCAGCCAGGGAGGGAAAGTGTTTCTCATTCAGTTTTTAATCAGTGGGTCTCAAACCCTGCTCGAGGCCGGACAGGTTTGGCTGGTGGTACCATATACCTTGTATTCTCCTGGTCAGCAAACACACATCCCAGGCCATTCCCAGCTAGACGGGTCCTGTAGCTGCATCCCATGAGGGTCTCCCAGGCAGTAATGGATGAGGCAGAATCTACAAAAACAAAAGTAGGTGCAAAAGAAAAGTGATGCCCGGCCCAGCATCCACATGTCAACCCTTCCTGAGAAAGAGGCAGAGCCCTAGTTCTCACCAGCCCTGTGGTGATTTTCAGAGAAGCATCGCTGTCTCCACATGAGTGGATGCAGCTCTAGGCTGGAGGAGAAGCACCAGGCTGGGACCTGGGGGCTCACTGCCTGCTCATGGCGGCGGCTGCCTGCCCACAGCACTTGTGGCTCTGCCATGCTTGCATTGTCAGCTGGGCAGCATGTTCACAGCAATCTGCAGAGCAACATCTGGCTGTGTTCCTTCCCACCCCAGAACATCTGGACGATTGGCTAGCTGGCAGACACAAGCTGCCATCCAAGGGCCAGATGCCACAGCACATCTCACTCTCCTGGTTTAAAGGGACGATGCATCGAGAGGGGAGTGAGAGAGGCTTGGTCACTCTGCTGTCCCAGAGTCTGTCCTTTTCCCAAGTTCAGGACAGCAGGGTTGTGCTTTCATCCCGCCCAGCAGAAGCTGCTGCTGCACTGGTGCCAGCAGGGCAAGGGTTGGCAGGGTGGGAGCACTCAGCACAGGGTGAGACCTGGTTAGGAATGGCAAGGAAGGCAGGAGTACAATTTTGAATCCAATCCACAGCTTCCATGGCTCTCAGTGCTGCATGAAGAACCTGCCAGAGCCACAGCACACTTTGGATGTGTCCATCCAAAATGTCTCTGCCCTTGATTGCTTTTACAGAGCCGTGGATTTCCTACAAGGACAGGCAGAATTCATCTCCACCCAGCCCTGGGATGAGTTTACTCTGTGCTGGCTGCCACAACCGAGCCAGCTTTCCTGGTCACTGGCTGGGAACCTCCTCTGGGTTGCGATCTGCTCTCTGGCCTCACCGGACAGGTTGGGAGCTTCCTGCGCTCAGCCTCTTGCAGGACCAGTGCTCCACGGGACGTGTGTCCCCATACAAAATCAAAGGCAGGGAGGCAGGGCAGCCTCTGGGGTGCAGCCCCACTCTAGAGCACCCCAACAGGGAGAGGAGGCTCCAAGGAGCCAGATGACCCCGACACTGCTGGAAGGACTGTTAAATCACAGCAAATGGCAAACCGCAATCACCAAATGACTCATTAATTCAGTGAAATTAGCGGCTGCACAGGAGTCAGTTGCTCTTGGGGTGATTTGGGATGTGGCTGATTGGGATTTTAAGAAATTTTTAAAACATTTTTAACATTAGATGAGTTTTTAAAGGGAAGGGGGGAAAAATGTAATGCCTTTCAGGAGTTACAAAAATGCTGCCTGTGCAATTCATGTATAATTCAATGAATTCCAGAGTAGTTTGAATATTTAAATTATGTATGATCAAAGCAATAAAAAAAATCTGCATTTCCCCTCTCCGAGCCCCCAGACAGAACACTCCCAAGTGTTCCCCCCGCAAAAGACAGCTTCACGCTTCCACGCTCCTGGATCGACTGAGCCTCGTGGCTCCAAAGAAATTGAGTTTGACTGGAGAAATACGACTGTCGAATACGACTGCTGTTCTTTAATAAACCCACGATGCTTCGCATCTCCAGCCAGCGCTGTTGCCAGGGTGATGGCCATCGGCTGCCACGGAGCAGGCCCACGGAGGGGTGATGGGCACAGTGGGCAGCAGAGCCTGGGGAAAAGCTCCCACAGGGCATCCTGTGCATGTTGTCCATCTCCTCTCCCCATTCCTCTGCCCTCAGCCAGGACACAGCAGCTCCACACCTCCAGCTGTGGCCACAACCAACCAGGCCAGGAAAAAATAAACCACAAAATGTTCCCACTGCTCCTTCTCCCCCCTCCCAGATGCTGTAAATTTGCATTAGTTTTCTGTAATTTAATGATCTATTCCCAAGAGAAAATTAGTCTTCAATTTACAAAAAAATCCCTGTTAATTTAAGCATAATGGCAGGAGAGCAGTGCGAGCGGAGCTCGGCCGGCACCTCCCGCTCCTCCCTCCCCACTGCCTTGCAAAGGGGACAACGAGGAGGGAGGATTTTAATAACACACTAAAGTCCATTTGGAAACGCAGGACGATGACTGCAAAGAGGTTCCTGGGGGCGAGAAAAGCAATTTCCTCCTGAAACGAGAGGTTATTTTGAAGCAGGCAGACACACTGCTTCAGCTGAAGGTTGATGCTGCAAAAGCCGGGAGAGGCAGGAACGCGGCTGGTGAGCTGTCGGGAGGCAGCTGGCACCAAACTGTCCAGGCTTTTCAAATTCCCAGCAGTGCCAGGACTCTGTGGCATCCTTGGAAACACTCTGCCTGCCTGGGGTGAGAGATGCTGAGCCAGCTCCCAGCGGTGCTGTGGGTGCCCCCGTGCAGAGACAAGGCTGCCAGTGCCACCCCCAGGGACAGGGCTGAGGGTGCCCCCAGCACTCGCCAGGGTGCTGTGTAAATCCTGAGTGCCAGCCAGAAGCCATCTCCTCCGCGGATATTGAGACAGATGAGGGTGGCTTTGCTCATTAGAGGCTGTGGCAAAGGGTAGGTGCTGGGAGTTGCTGGGGAAGAGCTGCGAGGGGAGCTCATTAACTTGAAAAATTGGGTCCAGAGGGCTCATTTGTCTGACATCAGTGCACTGTTTTTTCTAGTAATGTGGAAAATGAGGAAGGGCGATCTGAGCCTCTGCTCAGTGAACGACCCTTTTGATTTACCCCTTCCTCATTTGTGTCCTCTCATCCAAATTGCCTCTGATACTGTTTATTTTCCATCGGTCTAAGCCTACCCAGGTGGAAAGTAAGTCCTTGCTCCCAGGATGCTGCGCTTACGGGACAGATCAGGCACTGCCACGTTTGCTCCCAGCAGGGATGGTGTCAAAGGGGCCTCTGATGTGGTCCCAGTCAGATCAATGTGGTCTCGGAGCAAAGCCTGGGCAGGCTGGAGCAGGGGGCTCTGGGCTCTGCCCCAGCAGGCAGAGGCTGCTCTCAGTGGGGCAGGGAATGAGGGGTTTAGGGCTTAAACCCCCCCTGCTCACCCAGTGGTGGGTACCACCATGAAACAGGGTCTTGACACTGGGTCTCGCTGCAGAGCACTGCAGTATGTGCTGGCTCTCTGGTTTTCTGCAGGAGCCTGGTTTGTGCTGCCTTGTTCACTGGGGTTGGGGTGGGCAGCTGGTGGCACCAAGACATCAGACACAGCTGATCCCCAAGCTCTGGGATGATTGCTTGTCTGGGGAGGTGCCAGAGGCTCTGGGTGGAGAGGCTGTAACATCATCTGAACCCTTACTTGGTGATTTCCCTTGGTTTTCTGAGTGAATTTATGGCAGAGGTGGCTGGAGGACACCCCACTCCATTGGACGGCAGCCACCCCAGGGCTGTGCAGCTGCAGAATTCCCCACACCACTGCTTTCCTAAGCTTGCTGGGGCTTGCTGCCAGCCTCATCCATCCTGAGAGCCAGCCTGGTGGCAAGCTGGGCTGTGGGCAACTCTGTGGGCTGCATCCCAGCTCCTCACCATCCCCATTTCTGCTGGGGCACAAACCCAGGGCCAGGTCTGGCTGAACGTCCCGGAAGCCAGGCTGAGCATTCTCTTCCTTCCCTACATCGATGCAGAGGTGGGAGACCCCCACGGGCACCCCCAAGCTGCAACCAACCTGGATCCCATCCCATCCCAGGGTTTTTTGGACTCACACTCACCCCAGGGTTTTCCAGCTCACAGGATGTTCTTGCTTTGGCTGGCATTGCAGGGCAGGCTCCTGCGTGCCTCACCCCCTCACAACCACACATGCAGCAAATCCAGCAATTAATAAGAAGTGTTAACAGCAATCACACTAATTGCATCGAGCTGTTAATAAAGGCAGAGTCGACAAACCACAGCAAACACTTGAGGGAAGGCTGCAGCAAAGCTCTTACCAGTGTGCTCCCTGGCTTGCTCCTGAGTGCACAGGAAGGTGAAGGAGTGCATAGGGAAGCATGAGGGGTGCAGGAGGGGATCAGGGGGACACATTGCTCACCTGCTCACAGGACATGGAGCACAAGAGGTTGCTGAGCCCCTCCAGCCCTTCTGCTCCTGCCACACCAGAGCTGAGCATCGCTGCTAACCAACCCAAACACGTGCAGTGTGCTCTCCCCCGCAAGCTGTCCCGAGATGCTGTTAAATTAGAAGGGAAATCTATTTCCTGCTTTAAAAAAAAAAAAAAAGCAGGGGAGCGCCCTCAGAGTTCAATATAGCCATGCGGTATGTAAATGAACCGACAAGCGAGTGAATAAAAAATGAAGGTTTGAATTATTGAAGGGTAGGAGGAGATGGCGCATGCAAATAGCATTAATGTGGCAAGAGGCAGTGCTCTGAGCAGGGAAAGGAAGCTTTGAAACGTAATTATTTCTTTTAAGAAAAGGGCTACATATTAAAGCAAAGCCAACAGAGCCAGCATGTGTTTTTTCCAAAGGCCTCTCTTTCCATCCTAGTACTTTACTCTCCCAGCCTCTTTTTTTCTCCCCTGAAAAGCAATGGGAGAAATTGAAGGCAACTGAAATTTTTAGCCTTAATTAAAATAAGATAAATTAAGTTTTCACGTCTACACAATGAGTCCCAGTGATGGCCAACAGCAGGCTGCTACTAAGAGAGCTGGGAGAAGGTGTTTGCTAATTGATTGAGAGGGGACAGGGCTCTTTGGCTTTCAGAGCTGTTGCAATTGTCCTGGTTTATCACAGCTCCCTAGAAGCTGTGGGGTTTTCCAGCACATTTACAGAGATCGTGTGACTTTAATTTGAATGGAAAAATACCTGACTCAGGCTGAAAGAGGGGAGACGGAGATGAGATCTTAGAATCATAGAACAACAAGGTTGGAAGGGACCCATCGGATCATCGAGTCCAACCATTCCTATCAAACACTAAACCATGTCCCTCAGCACCTCATCTACCCGTCCCTTAAACACCTCCAGGGAAGGTGAATCAACCATCTCCCTGGGCAGCCTCCCACCTTCTCTTAGAGAGAAATGTTTTGCTGTGAGGGTGAGGAGGCCCTGGCCCAGGTTGCCCAGAGCAGTGGTGGCTGCCCCATCCCTGCAGGTGTTCAAGGCCAGGTTGGATGGGGCCTGGAGCCCCTGATCCAGTGGGAGGTGTCCCTGCCCATGGCAGGGGTGGGACAGGATGGGCTTTGAGGTCTTTTCCAACCCAAAACATACTGTGATTGTTTGATTTTAGAATTTTGGCCATTCAGACGGATTTAATCATATTGAAACTGTGAAGCCACTCTAGAATCATAGAACAACCAGGTTGAAAGGGACCCACTGGATCTTCTAGTCCAACCATTCCTATTAAACACTAAACCAAGTCCCTCAAGACCTCATCCACCCGTGCCTTAAACACCTCCAGGGAAGGTGAATCAACCACCTCCCTGGGCAGCCTATTCCAATGCCCAATGACCCTCTGTGTGAAAAACTTCCTCCTAATCTCCAGCCTAAATCTCCCCTGGTGGAGCTTGAGGCCATTCCCTCTCGTCCTGTCCCCTGTCACTTGGGAGAAGAGCCCAGCTCCCTCCTCTCCACAACCTCCCTTCAGGTAGTTGTAGAGAGTAATGAGGTCTCCTCTCAGCCTCCTCTTCTCCAGGCTAAACAACCCCAGCTCTCTCAGCCGCTCCTCATAGGTTCTGTTCTCCAGCCCCTTCACCAGCCTCTTTTGCTCTTGTTTCTCTGTGCATTGCAGAGACCACTGGGGCAGGAAGAAATGGGACCATGAGCTGGGCTGGGCTGGCTCCTCTGCCACAGCAGCATTAGCACCTCAATACTGAACCCCCGAACTAGCTGGTTATTTTTATCAGCCACAAAGCTGACATGGAATTCTGGCAGAATGGGCACTCTGTGAGCACAGAAAATGTCTTCGTTTCCTTCCACGCCACTGTATTTATGCCTCTCTGACCTCTTCAGGACTGACAGGGCAGGTTACGGGTTTCCTTTTCCTAATTCAGTACATGATGGCTTGGGATGAGTTGTTAAAGCTATAGATCAAAATGTCATTTATTAGAGAGGTGCCTCCCCAGGGATTCTTATCCTTCATTTATTATTTGTCATATGCTGACAGCCTGCTCTGTTCTGTCTAATCTGTCTTTCCAGCTATTTATACAGCCCTCACCACGGCAGCACCTGAGTGCTTCCTATTGCTTAAAAATGATGATTTGTTTCCCGCTCCCTTTCTTGAAAGCCAACGAGGGCTTTGGGATTTATGACAAGTGCATGGGATTTATTTTCCCATTTGCTTCTGAGTTCCCAGTGCGAAAGGTCTGCTCCATCCCCCAGCAGAGGGGCTGTGGGCTCAGTGGGGTGATGCACGGGAGCTTTCCCTGCTGTTCACAGCGCTGCTGTCGCAGGTGCTTGGTGGTAGGGTCTGCTGCAGAGCAGCAGGGTGGCCCTGGCCTCCTCCACATCCCCTCAGTCTTCATGCAGACTCACAGGCTCCTGGGCCAAGACACAGGATGTTGCGAAGCAGAGGCAGAGATCAATCTGATCAGTGAGCAAGTAGTAGTTTATTCAGCTTGGCCCCTTTTCTATATACCCCATTCGGTTACATAACTGTGCGCCCACGAGGGTGACTACAGTGTGTTATTGGCTAAAGGTAGCTGTCCATAAACCTATTACTAACACATTATTGGCTAAACTACCGTGCATGCCAAGAAATCAAGTTCTACTAAAGTTAGCTATGTTGATAGTTCACGTCCATTGTTTTCCTTTCAGCTGGTACTCGTTCCCACCGAACTAGCTGCTGGGTTCCTCCCAGCTTATCTCTCAGCTCTCTGCTTCAAGGCCTTGTTAGAGCTGTTCAGTATCAAGCAGTCTCACAGCATCCAGGCCTTGTTCTCTGCAAAATCTTCCCACAACAGGAGAAGCTCATGTACTTTAAGTGATAAATCACCTTGCACGGGTATCAGACGTGCGAATCGTGTTCATCACCACAAACCATTCAAAAGCAGTCCACCAGCCAAAATCTCCTGCAATAGCTCTGCATTGCAATGGCTCCATCTCGTTTGGATGAGCTGAGTGTTGTACAAGGGCTAGATGTGTTCCTTGGGCCAGCACGGACTGCGCCTGCCTCATTAACAGATTAAAGCGATTCCTCCCCCCTACAGGCAGCCTTAGCATTGATGAAAAGAGGAAGGAAGATAATTCCTCCTTGGATCCCCTCACATATATTCACCATCTGCTTGAAGGATACCATTCATCCTCTCAGCCCAGCAAACGCCCTCGGTAGCGATGGAAGCTGGAGGTGCACACGTATCTGTCTGCAATGACCAGTTCCAATTTGCTTTGGCAGCGGAAAGCTCTCCTTAGTAGTCAAGGACAGCACTGACAACATGTCTGAGGCTGATTTTGCCATTCAGGCTCATTTGCAGGCCCCCATGGCCAAGCCCACCAACCCCGGGCTCCTTCCAGCAGTGCCTCCTCCCACCCAGGTCGGACTCCACCAGGAGTACTGAAAAGCTTCCTTTTCAACTCTAGTAAATCTGTTGGACTATCTGTCTCACCTTTAATCATTTTCTGCTCCTTTGCCCTTGGGCTGCTCTCCCTCAAGCTGTCTGCCAGGATGCTGCCCTTTCCCCCTCTCCCTGCGGTACCTGCAGACCAGGTAAAGGTTGGGGGTGTCCAGCTGCAGGCAGTGGGGGAAGCTAGCACCCACCTAACCCACAACAGAGATCAAACCCTGCCTTTCTAATGATCCAAATGTATAAAATTCAGAGCTCATCGCAATCCACAGTGGATTCAGGGCTCGCCTTCTGTTTCCCACAGCTTTCCCACCCACAGTCTGACACTTAGAGATGAGGCTTTCTGCCTTTGCTCTGCCCCATGCTAAGGCTCTTGTCCCTGAACAGCCACCAGCAGCTTTGCTCCTCTGCTTTACACCCAGAGAGCTGCACAGGGTCTGGGGAAAGCAATTGTCCTCCAGGCTGAGGCTGCTTTGTTCTGCCCAGGTGAGAGCTGCTGCCCGTCTTTTATGACCAAACTGTTGATAGCCGAGCTGCCCTGCTCTCCTGCCTAGTCATAGAATCATAGAACAACCAGGTTGGAAGGGACCCATCGGATCACCGAGTCTAACCCTTCCTATCAAACACTAAACCGTGTCCCTCAGGACCTCATCTACCTGTGCCTTAAACACCTCCGCGGAAGGTGAATCAACCACCTCCCTGGGCAGCCTATTCCAATGCCCAATGACCCTCTGTGTGAAAAACTTCCTCCTAATCTCTAGCCTAAATCTTCCCTGGCGGAGCTTGAGGCCATTGCCTCTTGTCCTGTCCCCTGTCACTTGGAGAAGAGCCCAGCTCCCTCCTCTCTGCAACCTCCTTTCAGGTGGTTGTAGAGAGTAATGAGGTCTCTTCTCAGCCCTTGGTCCAGGAAGCACAGACAAGGACCATGATGGGGCACCTCATGGGCCAGCCTGGTGCTTGGTAGCCATGTGAGAACCCCAAATTCTCTCCTTTCTGCTTGAAGCATACAAGCTTTTGAGATCCCCCTTCTGCAGCCTCGCTCACTGGGATGGCCTGCATCCTGGGCACTGAGTGCAGGCTGTTCCTGGCCTCCCTGGTACACTCAGGGATTTCAGCTGGGCAGCAGTGGGATGAGTGCTCCTGCCTCTCAGCTCCAGTGGCTCCCAGTCCATCCCAGTGCGGGTCCTTCCTTCCCCTGGTTCGGCCGCTGTCTCCATGGCAACGTGCTCTCCCTGCAGCAGAGGCATCCTTGTCTCGCCACTTCCAGCGCTGCATTTGTATTCCCAGCCTTTGTCTCCTGCTCCGCTGGCAGCCGGCCAGGCCAGGCATCCATTTCAAAGCACTCTTTGTTTTATTGCTGAAAGAGATGGTCAGAAATAGATGTGATTTAATCCGGGTGAGAACACCGTGTTTCTTGGCTTTCCTCCTTCCCCACAGCCAGCCCAGGGCTCGACGGGGCTCGGTGTTACCTGTGCTCGGGGAAAAGCCCCACAGAGAGCAGATTGCCCTGCCAGGAGCCTGCGAAAATGGGTCTGTAGTGTCTGACAGGCAGGAGAGAGACAATTTCTTTCCTTTTCCCACTACCTGGGATGTATTCTTTCACAGCCAGTCATGGCATTTCCAGTGACCCCATCCAGGAGATTCAGATACAGCTGAAATTGGTCAACTGCAAAGCCCAGTAGCTGAGACCCCAGTCCCTGGGCAGGGGAAGAAGCTGCTTGGAGTGAAAGGGGAGCCCAAAGGCAAGATCCTGCCACTAGCTCACTGCTTCTTCCCTCATACCAAGGCAGAGCATATCTGGTAGCAAGGAAGGTAAAGATATCCGTGTCTGGAGCAGCAGACCTCAGACCTCTCTTCTGTCACGACTCTGGAGTCTGTTTTATACTGTGAATCTCTGCTGTCCTGCAGGGATATAGATGGTCATACCAGATAACTGTATTTTCAGGTGTGTTTAGGAGCAAAGGCTATATAGTGATGTTTCATTAAGATGTATTTTAGGATCTTCTTGTTCTTCAGGACACATGGTGACCTTCGCAAATGTGAACAATTTGAAGTGGATCATGTGTTGATGAATTGTTGACCAGGGCCACAAAGAGCAGGGAGAAACGGGAGAACTGGGGCTCAGGGCTGCCCAGAAAGATGACAGGAGCTGCCAGCCGTGGCCCAAGCACCGTGGCAGCGGATGCACCTCCCTGGCAGCACTGGTACGACTTTGTGTGAGGATGTTTCCCTGCCTGGAGCCAGTCCCAGGAGTTACCGAGTGCCAGAGCTCATGCTGTGGTCTGTGGTGTCGCTCTATAAAGTGTGTCCTGGCCCTGTTTGATTCTCTGTAATTAGAAAATGCAGCAGATGAATGGCTTTCTGAAGCCTAGACTAGAGAATATTGCTGGCACAAAAAGAAACAGCCTGTGGCAGAGCAGAAATCATTTGTGCTGCTGTCAGCGAGATGCGCTAAAGAAATGGGTGAAATCTTCCATTAATTGGTACTGTGCTGAGAGCAGGCAGTTGTTGAGTTAGATGATCAATAAACATTGATTACCAAGTGGCTTGCTCCTGTTAAACATGATGCAGGACAGACTAAATGTACATAAACAGCAGCACTGGGCAGGGTTTGCATCCCCCAGTGAGAGTAGCCTGGTTGTGGGCACAGCACCCACACGGTCTTTGCCCTAGGGCAGTGCAACCACCTGTCGCAGCCCTCGCAGGTCCTTCCACATTGGCTCCAGTACTCCAGTCGCTCCCACCCCTCTCCTGTGGCTCCAGTGCTCTCTCTGCAGAACTGACTTGTATCTCTCTCAATTCAGCAGCTGGGATTAATCCTGGCAGAAGGGTCAGAGCTCAGCCGTGGGCGTAGCTGTGGCTTGGAGGCAGGGGAAGCAGTTTCCTTCACAGAACACTGGTGTTTGCAGCAGTCCACAGCAAATTGTTGGGGTTGGAGGGTGAGAAGAAGGGGGAAACACTTCTCCCTGCATGTTTCGTCCACATCTTCTTGCTGGTGGTGACAGTGGTCGGCAGTGGCAAGGGATGGTGGGGGGCACTGCTGGACCCACTGCTGTGGCAGCGGCTCAAGGGAGCCCCTGACACCAGGGGAACCTTCCCCCCAACTGCTACCGGCGGTTTGGACTGGGCATTATTCACCAAAGCCTGAGCAGTGCCAGGCAGGGGAATGAGCAATTCAGTGCTGGTTTTGTTTGAAATGCAATGCAGCCCTGGTAAATAGATAAAGATTGGGAACACCTATTGCGCTGCACCACTTAAGAGAGTAGGGATGCGAGGACGGCGTAACTGGCTGGATGCAGAGTGAAATCCAGGCTCAGCGATTCCATTTTGCAGTTGGCAGCCTTCCCAAAGGCAGATCAGGGAAAGCGAGTTGGACTTGCTTTAAAACACTAGGAGATTCTTTATCTTTTCTAATTTTTTGCTGATTTAAAGGGTAGGATTAAATTCTCATTTAATAACCCCAAGTGCCTGCTCTCCCTGGCTCTGATCACTCTGTGTAACAGCGATAATGCTGGAGAGGCACTGGGAACGTTCTTCTCCAAGTACAGCTCTGTTTGCTGATGCAGCCTGCAAACAGGCACCGCCTGCTCCATCACCAGCCTTAGCATAAGGTTTTCCTTGCTGTTTTCCAGCTCTGTTTGGAAAGCAAGCTGAATGCTTTATATTAGCAACTTCCAACTTTGTCATTTGTGGTTTTTCCTCCTAATTAAGGATCCTATGGAGACCCAAATGTTCCCTATTCACGTAAATGTTTCAGCTGACTGAACCAAGTGACCTGGGGCAGGCATTGTTTCTATGAGCAGGCACTGCCTGTTCAGTACCTCCATCTCGCTCTTCCTGCTGGTGGGGTGAGTTTTAAATAGCTCTACAAACAACTCCTGTAAATAAAGCCTTTACAGCAAACAGGGAGAGGAGTCTTGCAGCAGAGTAATGCACAGAGCCTCAGTTCTTTGACCCCTCTCTGCCAGATCAGCCCATTTAGATTATTTAAGTCAAGTGCAATTTTGAAAACAATCAGGTTTGCTCGAGACAGAGTCTTCATTCTGTGCAATGATGTTGGAAAAGGGTTCTGGATGGAAATTCTCCCCAGGCCCGCACGTCTCACAATGCCTTACGAAAGCAGCTCTTTGCTTTATTTTCCCCAGACATTAAGCAGAAAGTATTTTTCTTCCCAACTCCGCACTGCAGCCTTCATTTTGCATGAAGCCTTGACAGCAAACTGCAGATGAAGGGGAAGGGCGGAGGGCTGGGAAGCATTGAGATGGCGCCAGCTCCTTTTTAACTGTTTTCAGTCAGTACGTTTCTCTGCTTCCTGCAGATTATTCTCTCGCTCCGATTATATGAAAAACCTAATTAAAAAGTGGATGAGGATCTGAAGGTGGGAGGACCCGTGTGTGTGCTAGGCTGGCAGGGTGCAGGCGGTGGCTGCTGTCACCAGGAAAAGACATTTGAGGATGCTGCCCAGGAAGGAATGTTTGCCGAGTGGTAAAATTGTAACAGCACAGACCCACTTGGGCAGCAGCCTGAGCACAGAGTGGGTCCATTGTGCTTGCATGGTTGTTTCCATAATTCCTAGTTTCATATATGAACAGGGTGCACCATTTGAACATGCCACAGAACGTGGCTGCCAATTTAACTGCTGTGCTAACATGAAACACAGTGCTTCCCAGGTCCCAGACCTTCCTTGTTCTGCTTGGAGCAGACAGGCAGGGAAGTTGAAGACTGCGTCTGTGCCAGGAGTGTGTCAGGTGCTGTGAGAACTGAGAGTTCCTGGCACAGGGAGCCCTTGTTTACACCCATCCCAGCCGCAGGGTCAATCCTGTGCCTGCTGAAAGCAGGGGAGCTTCTCCCACAGCTCCCTGCAATCCCTACCCACCACAGCCCCTCCACTCATCCTCCTGCTCCCAGCAGTGGGGAGAGGTACAGGCATGGGAGAGACCAAGAGCTACAGCTTCCAAACACCTCCCATCTCTGCAGGGAAAGGGAGGCGGGGTGGATGGAAGACTCTAGCAGGCCCAGATGATAAATATCTCCAAACCGAGTTGTCTTCTATCACAGTAAAAAGTGCCCAGGGCTTTAGCCTGGATGGATGTTCAGCAATGCCACTGATGGGCACTTTGTCTTCAAGGGGTAGCAGTGACAGGGTGTGGAGGGAGGGTCACTGTTAACTGGATTCCTCCCTGCACACAGCACCCGGAGCACACCTAAAGCCCAGGAGGAAGACAGGGTGTTAAGGATTGATCTATTCATCATCTGGGAGCTGCTCCCAGCCCAGAGAATTACATATCTCTAAGTGCAGAGGTGCCATTTGCCTCCTCTTTGCTGGCAGAATCTGAAACCCGGAACCTCAGCAAGGAAATCCAGAGGCTCAAGCTCCAGTAAGCACAGAAGAACAGAGAGTGAACTAAAAAAATGTAGTAAGCAGGAGAGAAGGTGACCCAGACCTTGGCTCCTGAACAACCTTACGCTCAACAACCCACGTATGAATGCTAAAGCCAAGAGCAGGTGATTAACGTTGAACATAGTCTGGAGGCAACTAATGGTTTGACTTGCCCTTAAGAGCAGCATGGAAATCAAAAGGGACAACAGGAGCTCAGTGACATAGCTGGAGCATGGGCCACAGGACAGTTCTTTGGTGGACTGCTCCTCCTGCAGCTGCCTAGCTTCTGCTGGAAGTGGGCACAGCCAGCACAGTTCCAGAGCACACTGTGCTACACAGATGTGCATGTTTCATGGCAGCTTCTGCAAGGGGACAAGTCGACTGGTGAAAGCTGAATTCAGAGCAGAACGGTCATCACCGTGCAGTTCTAGTGTTCAAAAGGAGGAGAGGTGATCTGGCGCTGCCAGCACGTAAGAAGAACAACTGCATTGACTGGTAGCCCTTTGCATGGACAAAGTTCAACCTCCTCTGTCTTCTGGAAGAAAATGGTCTTCCTGTTTGAGAGTGCCTGAATTTCACTGATGTGTCCAGGAGATCACCAGCAAGGGGGAGAGCTTAACTGAAAGGAAGTGCTGCCTGCCAGGGTGAGAGAGACAAGGTGATGATGTGGATGCAAGGAGATGACAGAAGGGTAGCCAGAGCAGCAGATCCGCTGACAGCGTATAACCGGCTGCAGGATCTGCAAGGCAGACCGACAGCAATCGCTGCAGCGTCTAGTCACTAGGAGCTCATGCATAAATAAAATTAGAGAACAATTTAAAATAATAAAGCAAGCTACAGACCCTGACTATGAGTTTCATTGAGAGTGGCACAATGCAGTTAATGAAATGACATAATAGAAGTACATAATGCATTCAGCAGCCCTCGCAGCTGAGTACAGACTTCACAGCAGTCCTCCCACACCAAGTGCAGTGCCTCGAAAGAGATAAAACAGAGCTGCTGTGAATTAAACAGTAACAGGAGGCTGGAGCAGACATCAGGGAATAACAGCTTTCAGTCACATGCTGTTACACAACAATCCGAGCATTTTTTTTTAATGAAGAAAAATGAACAAGACCAAAATTAACTTGCAGGTTAATAACAGAAGCTGAGAAACCCATTTCAAATTGTCAGTGCCTTTTTAAGAGCATAAAAGATCATACACTGACTTCTGCACATGCACGTCTGGCTCACAGCAATGCACACTGTTATTAAGCCTTTCAGAAGAGGAAGAAAATACCCTAACTGGCCACACTACACTCTCATAACTGCACATCTTTCATAGTGGAGGGTCTTCTTCAGATGTCCATGACAAATGGTGCTCCTCAGGGGTCTGCACTGAGCTGTTTAATATTTTCATCAATTATATTGACAGGGAGATCAAGGGCACCCTCAGCAAGTTTGCAGGTAACACACCAGAATGATGGGATGGAATCCAGAGGGATCTGGACAAGCTAGAGAAATGGGCCTGTGCAAACCTAATGAGCTTCAACAAGTTGAAGTGCAAGATCCTACACCTGGGTCAGAGCAGTCTGCAGTTTCTATATAGGATGGAGGCTGATATGATTGAGAGGAGGCCTGCAAAGGACAACTTGGGGTGTTGGCTGATGAGAAGCTCAACATGAACTAGCAATGTCCACTCACAGCTCAGAAACCAACAGTGTCCTGGGCTGCATCAAAAGAAGCGTGGCCAACAGGGCAAGGGAGGGAGAACCTCTGCTATGTGGACAGGCTGAGAGTTGGAATTGTTCAGCCTGGAAAAGGCACAAACCTTAGAGCAGCTTCCAGTACTGAAATGAGCTCCAGGGAGGCTGGAGAGAGGCTCTTGACCAGGGAGGACAGGGAAAGCATGAGGGGAATGGCTTTGCATTGGAAGGGGGAAGATTCAGTCGAGATCTTATGAAGAGATTGTTCATGATGAGACTGGGGAGGCCCTGGCCCAGGTGACCCAGGTTGCCCAGAGCAGTGGTGGCTGCCCTATCCCTAGAGGTGTCCAAGGCCAGGTTGGATGGGGCTTGGCGCCCCTGATCCCGTGGGAGGTGTCGCTGCCCATGGCAGGGTTGGGGTTGGATGGGCTTTGAGGTCCCTTTGGGTCCAACTCAAACCACTCCGTGGTTTGTGACTCTGTGAGTTCTATCTCTGTCCTTCCCCGGGTATGACTGTGACTCTGCCAACAATCCCCATTCTGGCGCCCCGGAAGCGGCGGAGGGCGGGGTTCCGGTTCCGGTGGTTGGGCGGTTCCGGTTCCTGTGCGGCGCGGCCGGACGCGGCCGGGTGAGGCGGCAGGAAATGGCGGCGGGGCTGCAGCAGCCGCAGCCGGGCCCTCCCGCTCCGCAGCGCGGGGCCCAGGCCGTCTAGAGCCGCCGCACAGCGCCGGGCCCGGCCCGCTCCGCGCCGGCACCGACCGAGCACTTTACATACATGAGGTACTGGGACCCGGCGGCGGCAGCATCGCTCCCTCTGCGCCGAGCCCTCCGCCGCATCCCCGAAGGGGGGAGGGGGACCTGCCCCGGGGCGCCGGGCGGGCTGCTTGCTCCCCCCACCTCAACTTCCCCGTTCCTATCCCCCTCCCCTCGGATCCTCCTCCTCCCGTATCCCCACCCCCGCCCCTCCCTCCTCCTGGTCCTTCGCGCCCTGTCCCCAAGCCCGGCCCCATGGACCTTTCCGCAGAGCCCACCCACTCCCCTCTCCTCCCGGACTCCCTCCCGCTGTATCCCCTTTCCGTATCTTCACGGATCCCGCCCCCTTCCCACTCCACGGACTCCCCCGCCCCGTCCCTCTCTGCCCACGGACCCCCTCTCCAGCCCCCTAGCCCGACCTCTCCGCTCTCTATGGGCGCACACGCAGCTCCCGCCCCGAGGATCCCCTTCCAGACCCCCACTTCCCCACGACATTCCTTCTACTTCTCCCTAGGGACCCCGTTTCCCTCCCCCGGAACCCCTGCCCTGTCTCCCCTTTCCCCATAGAGCCCTCCTCCCTCTAGGGATACCTCCATCTCATCCCTCTCACCCCATGGACCCTCTCTCTGTCCCCACGGACCCTCCTTCTCTGTTCCCTCTTCCTCACAGTATCCCCTCCGTGCAAACTTCACCCTGTGCCCCCTTGCCCACAGACCCCTTGTCCATCCAACCTTCCCACAGACCCCCCTCACCCCACTCCAGACGGGTTTTTGGTTTTGTGCTCCTTTACTGTTGACATGGAAACCGACACCGCTTTCTGTTCTAGAGAATTGGAAGCTAAAGCTACCAAAGAAGTCGAAAGAAAACTAAGCAGGTAAGGTGTTCATTTAAATTCTCTCCTACATTTTGGAGCAGAAGTTGCCCTGGGGCTACAAATCTTTGTAGGCTTTATCTGCAGCTCCGATCTAGTGTTAATTGTCTGGATAAAGAAAACTGAATTTGAAAATGTGCTTCACTATTGCCTGGAGAAATCTTTGCAATTTTAGTCAGTTCTATAGCATAAACACCTTTTTAGCATGTGGTTTGGTTTTTCTTTTTTGCATAATAACAATGTCAGATTCTAGAATAGAATTTCTTTAATAGAGTAGGGTTTTGAAGAGAAAAATAACTTCCTTTTCTGTTCCAAATTGTAGCACCTAACGATAACTGAAAACGTCAATGAAAGCTTCGTTTCCTTTTTTTTTTTCCTGTACACTTCAGGCTTATAATGTTGGGAGGCAAGGAATGGTTTTGGCAGGGTGTTTGTTTTGAGCTCCGATAAGCTGTTTGTAGCACACTGTACAGCTGTCTGGGTTTGCCTCTTTCTCTAGGAGGTGTTAAAGGTGCTGAATTTCCTGTTACTGTGTGGGGTTTGTTTGAGCGCTCTGTGGAACAGGCTGTTTCTTTTTCAGATCGTTTTGCTCAGGAGTTCTGTGGTAGCTGTCCACATCACTTCTGTTTTCAAGGAATTGCTCCTTCTGCACTGTTTGTTTTGAGCGTGGTGCCTTTCTCACAGTTCCCTGCCTCTTTTGCTATTTACTTTCTTTGTTTTTGACTTTTGCCCCATTTTCTTTTTGTGTTTGTTTTCAATTAGTCCTTAAAGGGACCTTTGTTCCCTGGCTTGTAAGGGGTTCCTAGGAGGGTGGTTTCAGGTGCCTGGAATGTGCCTACAATGTGTCTAGGAGAATATTACTTTATGGTTCCTTGCTTTTTCCTTTTTACCCTGCCTGATCAGCCTCCAGGTTCCAAACTGATTTATGTTTACACTGTGCAAAATGCTCAGCTTTCCCTGCTGTCAGTGCCTGTTTTCTGGTTCTGTGCTTAAGCATGAATATTTTTTTCCTATTTTGTTGTTGAAATGTATGGTATCTAAGGCACACTTAATGTCTTGCTTTAACTGGAATGTCAAGGTCTCTACTTGAAGAAAGCGATTTCACGTTGTAACTCTTGTAGCAATCTGCCCACAAAAGGCAACAGAATGCTGTGTAAAAGAAATTGGAATGGTTGGCAATGGTTGGCAAGCTCTAGGTGCACACGTGCTGCCAGGAGCAACTTCAGAACTGTGTTATTGAGATGAACAGAGCCCTGAGTTCCAAACACATCTTGGCGTGTTCTTGGCCTTCCCAGTGATCTTTCGCTGTGCTGGGTAGAGACAGGAGGGTATGTGAACTGTGGAACTGTCCCAGCTCAGCGCGTCCTGCAGGCTGGGAGCAGAGCAAAGTTCATGGGGTGAATTCTGATATGGAGCAGGTCTCTGTGTTTTCTGACGCAGGGGTGTATGTGTTGTTCATTGAAAAGGCTCAGAACTGGTCCTAAGTTAACATTAATGTACCAGTTGAAACCTGTGTTCTCACTGGTTTGTTTGGTGAGCAAGTTCTCATCACATGAGCGTGTGGCCTCATAAAACAGGCATACCTACCTCCACCAGGCCTGGTTAGTTGTGATACTGATCTAGATCTCAACAGACAGCCTTGTTCTTTCTCATAAGGTCATTATTTATAATGCTATTGAATTTGCAGTGATCCAGTCAAATTGTAAAAGAGCAAATGCCTTTTCCTGGGAAGGATGTATAGTCAAACCATGCTGCGGCTTGACTCAATCTAAAATTGCAGTGACATGCAGGCTCCAGACTCCATGGGACGCTGGTGTTGCTTCCTGTGTATTCTGACCTCACCTCTGGAGTTTATGCTTATAAATTAACGTGTATTGTTCTTTATCTTACCAGGAAAATTGACCTAGGCTGTTGTTGCAGTAGGATAAATATCACAGGTTTTGCTGCAGCTTTTTTATCTAGTTGGAGCAATTATTGTTTCAAACTCGATATCAGTGATTTGGCTTATATGGCCTTTTGGAAAAGAATCCTCATGGGGCTTGTGTGAAAGTGCAAACATGCTGGTCCTAGGAGAATATTACTGGTCGTGGGAGGAAAGCACAGTGTATGATCTGCAGCAGTAATTCAGATCCATCTGTTACCTGCTGTATTGTTCCACGATGCCTCCAGTTAATGTAACTGGTTTGGTTGGCCTCTTAGCAAGGACTGCCTGGTGTTACCTGCAGCAGTGTAAGGGTTATACTGGCTAAAATTAGAGCCACTATGTATCACTGTGTAGTGCTGCTGATCGAAGAAGTACCTTGTAATTCTGTTGGTAAGCAGGCTTTCCTGCCCCACTTATGTGGGACTGAGAGAAGGTAAATACCTGAAATACATTTGCATTTTTTTCCAAGCAGCCAAATTTGCTTCTCATCTCACAAGGCTGCAAATTACAGGGAAGGATCACGCGCTGCTGTTATTCTCCACTGTTTCTGCTCTGAGGATTCCATATGCAGTGGCTGTGAGACTGTCCTCATTCTGGGAGGGCAAACTTCTTACCTGAAATCCCCTGCACCTCTAAGTTTCGTCCGTGTGTTCTACCAAGTTACTGCTGTACTATTATATTTCTGTTTAACCCGTCTATATTAGAACTTCCCTTATTTACTGTTGGAGAGAATAAGATGGCTCAATGACAGAGGCATAGAGAAACTGTGAGAAATGTGGTCTTTTCTGTTGGGTTTTGGGGCTATGTTTTTTTTTTTCTGATAAACTTCTTATGGGAGATGACTGCTATCACACAGGGAGAGTTTATTGCATGGGCAGCATTCTGTGCATGCTCGTCAAGAACTTCAGAGGTACTTAGGCAAATTATGTGTTCCTTTGTCCTCTACACACACTGATCAGATCGTGTGTACTTGTCAGGTTGTCCCCGTGAGGTAACTTGCATTTACCTTTCCTTTTCTGGCCGTGCAGTGAGGCCACTGTGTGGTGCAGTTCATTAATGTAACTGAAGGGTAGAGGTGAAGGTTAAGGTGCTGGGCTTGAACAGCATTGGGATTTGTGCATGTGTTGCAAATTCCCTGAGTGACTAGTGTGGTTATGGAGACCCAGTTCGACCTGTCGTCTTCGGCTCCCATTTGGTGAGTGATGATAGGGATTGTTTATTGCTGCTGCCCATGTCTTGTGTGTTCAGATGATAAACTATTGGGAGAGATCTGTCTTGTGTGCTTGCATACCAGTGAACATCTCAGGCAAAACTTCAGGACAAGACTGTTGACACAGATATTATTCCAGAACCATGATGTGTTAACAGTGCCTGCAGTTTGGGCTGTAGCTCTGCTGAGCCAGCTTCTGGAAAATGGGAAAGATGAGTGCATTCCAAGTCTTCGGTAGTGGCTAACATGGTAGATGGGATTCTAGCACTTCACTTTTAGGGTGATAATCTGAAGACTGAGGTATTTAAAAGCAAAAAAGAAAGTAGCTGACACATTTACTAATTAATTATTCATTGAAGTAATTGTTTCATTTTCAACTTGGCAACATCTCTTCTATACATCAATAGCTGGAAAGAATTAACACACGACATCTGTAAATAAAGTGGGTTTGTTTTGTTATCAGTGCCTGAGGCTTTCGTTGCTCATGTGTAAAGTGCTGAGTGGGTTTGCTTCCCAGAGCGTTTCCATTCTAGGCACTGGCAGGTTTTGTTGGGCTTTTGTGAGCTTCAGAGTACTAGTTTCTGTTCTATGAAACTGCAGAGTGCGCTTTTAGTGTTGTGCATTATTTTGTGGGAGGCTTTGGTAAAAGACTTGGAGGATCCATTTTTAATCAAAAATAGACATTTATAATTGGTTCTTGCATAATGATGGTTAAGGAAAAAAAGAGAGAAAGAGGGAGTGGGAGTTGTGTGTAATTGTGTGCCTACAAAGAACTTAAAGATTAGGGAACTAGGTCAGAATACAAAAAAAATATCAAAATGTGAAATCTCAGCCGGGTATTGGAAGTCTGTGTGGAATATCAGGCATGGGTTGGATCCTCAGCTCATGCACACATATGAGTTTGCTGTTTTTGCAGAATTGTTAAAAGTCTTTCAATTCTAAATACTGAAATGCAGTTCTCTGGCAGCGCTTACCTGCAGCATTGCAAGTTAATCTTTAACTAGGAGAAGAGCAAATGGTGGAAAGGGTTTAGTTATTTATTTTCCTCAACATTTGATTTATGTATTTCTCACTGGAAGTTTTAAGAGTGGTTTCAGAAGCCACTGTGTGTAATCCTGTAACGTTTGCTCCACGTAGTCCAAGGGCAGAAGGTAAAAATCCACAGTTATCTTTTTGCCTTCCATCAGTAACCCGGGGCCGTTAGATGCTGGCGGATGTTTGACTGCTCTCCGTTGGGTGGGAAACAAAAGTGCCTCCCTGCTCAAAAAATCACAAAAGTGCCTGCTGTGCTGGGACCAGCAGCCCCAGCTCCCTCTTTCTGCTTGGGTTGAAGGAACGGCATCATGCAGCCTTTGTGGTGGTCAGAGTACTGCAAGGGACACCTAACATGCAGCACCTTTGAGAGAATCCCTTCTCAGCCTCAAGGCCACTAAAGATGTCCCTGGGCACGGAAAGCAGCAGAGGGCTCCAAAAAAGTACTACCTCCTCCTTCCTTTGGGGCACTGTGAAAGGGGCTGGGGGCATCTGCTCGGCATGTGAGGAGCTCTAGTGCTGCTGGCATCTTCAGCAGCACTAGCTTAGAGGCCGTCCTGAAGGTGTGGGCTGGCTGGAAGAACCCAGAGCCCCAGCATGTCCCAGTGTGTGGTGTGGCTGGTTTGGTCAGGGGGAATGCCTAGTAACCAGCATTAACCAGCAGTGGCGACTGGGTTTATTTCTGTGCTGAAGTTTGTGTGCAGGCAAAGACGCTTTCCCTCAGAGATGAGTACCAAGTTCAAACCACGATAACGCAGTGCTGCATCTTAGATCTTAATTTGTGTCAGATTTCTTTGTGTAACTAATTTCCTGAGTGATGGGACTAGAGTAGTGATTTTATTGTGGTACAACATGTTTTCCTTTTGCATATTGTGCCAACAATGGTAGCACAAATGTTAATTACTGCATCCTCAGTGTGTCTTTTGGGGGAAAATGTGGATATACTCCTCTTCTGTGATGTGAGAGTGAAGGTTAAATATCTGTTCAGCCCAGATATCTTTACAATGCTGTGCTGGAGCTTTGAAGATACAGGTTAATAGAACTTCTTTCAAGAACTATAGTAAGTAGAATATGATCTGATGTAAGTATTACCTGAAATGTTTACGTTGGGAGCACTACAGCTTTTTCGCAGTTTGCAAGCCAGACAGCACATCAAGCCATACAAAAATAAAATTAGCACTGTCAGAACTTAAGGCGGAAAAGCAAGAGTGAGTGCTGAGAGAAGGAAGAACATAGCTGGTGACTTGTGGCTGCGATAGGAGTGAAGTGAAAGTATTCACATCAAAAATTGTCCAGGATTGCAAGACGCTCTGTGGTCCCTGACCTAGAAGATTATAATTTTTTTTAAAAAAAGAAATGCCTTAATTGAGTGAAGTGTTTAGGGATTTTGTTGGTTTTTCCCCTTACACAAACAAGAACTGTGAGGTACACAAAATTGGAGAGAAAATTATTTTAAAATAAATAACATTAAATATTTATCCGACAGCCTGTTTAAAATTACACAGATAATAACAGCTTCAGCTTGTGTCTTCTCAGAGCCATCAAGCATGCAGTCTCTCTGGAGATCAAGGTCCATTTTCACGTGGTCTCACTTGAAAATAAAGCACCTTTCAAGTTCAGCTGTTCAGACTGAAAGCCTTTGCTCCAGTCTCCAATGTGCATTTCATATGGTGTGGGTATTTTATTTTCAGTTGATCTAAATTGAAAAATAAGGTTTGCATTTCTGCTAAGACCATTTAACCTTGAGCAAGCTAATCCAATTACAGAGGAGGAACAGGAAATTCCCTCGGCGTGTGTGTTAGTGAAAGCTGGCTGACTGGTAGGAGAAATAACAGCGGTCTGTTTCTACAGTCACATATGAACCACAATTCTCAGTTGTTGCTTTTCGATGGACAAGTGTGCTACTGCACCAAGCAGATTTGTCATATGAGGTCAATGGATCGCATCTTCCTGGATGTAGGGAAAAGCCCAGCAAAGGAACTTGTGTTCCTGTGAGGCTGGGTTCCTGCGGTGATCCTTGTGCTCTATGAAGGAACACGATGCTCTGATAGTTTGTGCACAAGGAATAATAGAGTACTGAGTGCTTAACAGGAATAGGGGGCTATGAAAAGTCCAAGGTGATAAATGGGATGTGCTGCACAACACTTCTGTTTCTCTGGGAGCAGCATGAAGATGTCGCTTGTTTGTTATGTGTTCTAATGGGCACTGGAATCTGATGCATTGCTGTCTGTTGAGAGGGCGGCACTTTAGTGTGTTAGAAAGAATAAAGGGAGCTTGTACTTGAGGCTGTCAGGGATGGAGATTCGGGTGTTCTCCTTTAGGCTGTGGCAGCTTAATTGCTAAATCCAAATTGTTGTTCCAGGTCGGTGTTTATGTTAGAGGGCTGGGGCAGCAGGACTGCCTTCCCTGAAAGGTTCAGCTGTCAGCAAAGAATATGCGTGAAGGGCTTCTCTGTTGTTAGTTAATTGTAGCAGTGCCCTGCAGCATGGGTACACTCACTGCGTCCGAGGGGTTTAACTTGCACCCATAGACGTTGTCCAGCTTGCCAAAACAATGAATTCAGGTGGCAGTTGTGAGGGAGCTGGGCTGTTTCCCCAGGGCTTCAGAGCCTGGCAGGGCAGGTTCCAGACTGGCTGACTGTGTCTGACAGTGACAGCCCATTCACACTTGTGAACTCTTGCAGCTCATCCCATCTCGAATTGAGATGTGCACACGCAGTGTGGGTCAACCTGGGGTCACGGGGCCCCAGGAAGGGAAGTGCTACCATATCTCTTTTTGTTTGAAGCTAATATGAATAACTGCCAAGTGGGCACAAACTTTGAAATGTAAATGTAAGTATGGTGATTATGGCATTTTCCATACTCGGGGGAGAGCCACTATCAGCATTTCGCTGACAAATCTCACAACAGGACAGAGATGAGCTTTAATGTTTAAAGGTAGAACCCTAACAAGCAGCAACAGGGAGGCATTTGCCTCTTCCAGAGGAACAGTGCTGTGCAGAATGTGAGGGCAGTGGGTGGTAAAGAGCTTTGGTGAGCTGGTGTTTGGTGCTGCTGCCACAGGCACTGCCTGCAAGGGGAGAAGGATGACCAGAGTGCTGCTTTGTCACATTAAAAAATGAGGATGTTACTTGAATTTGCCACAGTGGAACCTTGGAACTGGAATTCACATGTGGACTTAAAAGGAAAACAAACACCCCCAAGCTGCTTCCTGCATTCAATTGGAAGGGACTTGAGCTGCGTTTACAAGTGCAGTTAACCAAACAGTTATGTATCTTAATAAGCAATGAACATTAAGTATTTGTGGAGTACCTTGTATTTTACTGTATGCACTTGGCATTGCTCCTCACACACGCAAATATAGAATTATCATGTTTGAATCTGGAGGTCTGCAGTTGTGGGTGGTTTGTGGTTAGAGGAGCCTGGCCTCCAGGCAGAAGCAAACCACTTCTTCACCACCCCTTATGGACACTATTCATTTTCCCCCAGGTTTTGTTCTCTTCTGTTTGATGATGAGAGTCTGTGTAACAGTGTGTCATCAAACAAGGGGGGCTTTTCCTATGGGAGATTTTAATACCTTCATAGTGATTGTGTAATACGATCTCTTCTCTTCTGCTATGCTTGGTGTGAGAAGAATGGCAAAGATAAGAACAGCGCTTGTTGTGTTCAAAGCTGAGTTGGGAGAGAGGCAGCAGACGGGACCAGTTCTCACAAACAAGGGTGTAGACTCCCTTCCTTGTTTCTCAGCTTTGTCTTTTCCAACAGTAAATAACCCATGTGACTCCACTCAGTTTTGCTGTCCAGAGATCTCTGCAGTGGCTCTGCATCCGAGCACCTTGTTGCTGCAGCTGGTCCATAGAATAGGGTGTTCAGGTTTGGGAGAGCACCTGTTACACAGGGAATGCTGCGAGAGAGGACCAGCACTGATCTGTGAGGGGTATTCAAGGAGTACATTTGCTGCCTTCTGCCTTTACTTAGTCAGCATACATGGAGCTGTTCCTACATCCCATTCCAAGCATCACAGGCGCTGGGACTTAGCTGAAGGTCATGGTTTGCCCTGTGGGGGCATGTGTGGGTGGTGGAGCCAGCATTGAGACAGGACACCAGAGGGCTGCATGCTGTATCCTAGATGTATGCTCCAGAAAGGGGCTGGAAAAACATCTTCAACCTGTTTTTTTAATCTTGTCCTTCTTACCGCATGGGCAGGGCTTGTGAACCAAAAACTGCCACACTTCTGAGCTTAGAAGTATTCCTGACCCTGAAAAGGCAAAGAAGTAACTTTGAAGGAGGCTCTCCAGATCCTCTGGATCTCAGACCTTGAAGGAATGGAATATTAGTCAGCTCCCTCTCCCCCTGTCCTAGCGTTGTAACGAGAGTAAACTGCTGTCACTGTTTGATTTTTGTATTTGAATCCTACTTTCCATGAACAATTGTCTTTATTCTCATGTCTATGTTGTCAGAGCTTTTTGCACCGTGAGCCCAAGTGCTTTTTTGCCTGCCTGTTGCCAGAGTCTTTTGTCATTTGAGTTTGGTGAAGTTTGTTCTCATTCTTACCAAGAATCACTGCATCTATCAAAGCATGACCCTGAAGAAATGTTTGTTTTCCTTATCCTGAACTCTGTATCAGGTATTGGCTCCTGCTGGCCCTAACAGCTTGTAAATGTGCTAATGTTCTATACTCTTCATCCTCTCCCTTTTGCCTTGCATTTGCTGAAGTCTTTTTTTAAGCAGCCTCATCAGGAAAACAATGTTGCTGCTGAGCTTTCTGGTTTAGCACGTAAAACTTTGTATTAAGTGCACTTAAATGCTTGTAATAGATGTTGTTTTCACTTCTGTCAAGTTAATTTTCTGACTCATTTAAGGTACTCTAAAACTGCTCGGCTACTGAGAGCTCTGATCTGACCGTGCTCTTCAGAGCCGGTTCCTGCATGTTCATGTGCCCTTTGTGCCCACAGCACCATCCGTGCAGACACACAGCCCGTCTCGAAACGGTTCCCTGCCCAGGCAGGCAGATGCAATACAGCAGGTGTGTCTGGGCAGAGGTGGCACTGGGGACCAGTGAGCTGATGCAGGAAGCGGCTGGGCTGTCAGGCACTGGCATGGGTGCATGAGGGTGTGCGTGGCCAGGGAGGAGCCCAGCACTTGGCTTCTGCTGAGCATGGCCTGGCTCCCTACTGGGTCAGAGCTGATTGCGCGTGACAGTGGGGAACTGATGTCTGCAAGCTCAGTCATTCCAATTCACAATAGCAGGTGGAGATTAAATAACATCTGAATTTTCACTGAATCAAGTGAATGTCTGAGCCTTCATTGTAAGTTTGGCGAAGAAGAAAACCTGTGTAGCCTGACACTGCTTCTGCTCTTAAAGTTTTGTCACTTGTGGTTTGCAGTCAAAGTACATCATCCCTATAGAGCTATTATCCAATTAGAAGTAAAATTCCCCAGTTCCTTCCATGTCACTGTGAAATGATTGTTCTAAAATGAATCTGAGTGTGTCCAGATTATATTTTGGGAGAGTTAATTACAAACTGTGTGGTTCAGGGATTTCGTGCAAGAAGAGGAAGAACAGTTGATGGAAGAAAGGAAAAAGAGAAAAGAAGACAAGAAGAAGAAGGAAGCTGCTCAAAAAAAGGTAGGTTGAACATTAAAAAATAAAACCCCTTGCTTTTGGGTTACTTCTGTGTCATCACGAGTAGACTGTGGGTTTGTTGTTGTTATTGGGGGGTTAATGTAGCATTTTAAGCTGTCAGTTCCATAGCAGTGGCTGACATCTCACACTTTCTAACTGGCTTTGTGTGCAGCTTCCGTGGGGAGTAAATATTCATCTGACCATTTATTCTCCTGGTTGTCAGTTGAAGTTGCTTCAAGTTTGAAAACTT
The DNA here is from genome assembly GCA_033558105.1 of Coccyzus lansbergi. Classification (NCBI taxonomy): domain Eukaryota; kingdom Metazoa; phylum Chordata; class Aves; order Cuculiformes; family Coccyzidae; genus Coccyzus; species Coccyzus lansbergi. The sequence continues at coordinate 80,256 of JAUMJK010001200.1, forward strand.
CCTCAGTTTTAGTGCATTTATTGGCAGAATAAATCTACCATTTTTTAAGATAGTGGCTTTCAGCTTTGTCTGTACTTTAATGTATCTTATCCTTCAGTGTGGGGACACACATGTCATAACAGAATTGGTGTTAGGGAAGGTGAGTAGAAGTGAAAATATTGACAGCAAAGGTGTTTGGGGTGGAAACGTTGCAGAAATGCTTGTAAACACTTCAGAATTCCCATTTACTGTCAAGATATTAATCACAGGCCATTGATTCTAAATATTGATCCTGAGAGGAGCTTGTAAATCTGTTTTTAAAAACGTGTCTGTTTCTGACTTGCATCTTCTGACTGGTGGTAGCAGAGTGAGCCTGCTTAACCTTTGTTCTTTGGTTCTGCTGACTGATGCTGGATGTTTATTAGACAGTCAGAACCCAGCAGTCAGCTCGGCTTGTGGCCTGAGTGAAGGCGTTCATTGAGCACTGGCACAGAGTGAGGGGAGCCTGGTTGGGCAGCAAATCCGAATGAGGCAGAACTGGAGGGGTGCTTCTGCAGAGAGATTTGCTCAGATTTCAAAGAGGAAGGTTCCTCTCTGCAGATAACAGCAAAGCAGACTTAGCAATTCCCCCAAGAATGACATCTACTTGTCTTTTAAACACCTCCTTTACTCCAGACTAAACAGCCCCAGGTCCCTCAGGCCGTTTTCATAAGGCTTGTGCTTCTTAGAGGTCCTTTAAGCACTGTTTCGCAGGTAAAACCACACGATGAAGGTACACTTCCATACAAGAAATGTTTCTCTTCTCTTTCCATACAAGAAATGTTTCTCATTTCATCATTGTGTGATGAAATGTTATTCAATTAACTCTCTCATCTTGGCCGTGTCACAGCTGTAACCAGTTCAGTCTTGGAAATGAAAGAGCTAAAGCTTTTGCATTTACTTTCTTTCTTACTCACAGTATCTGCCCCCCTCCCCTTCCCCTGCTGCATTCCGCAGGGAACATGGTGGAGGTTCCTGGCTTCCAGGCATAGTTTTAACTCACTTCAAACGTCGTGATTTGCAAGTTTAATTCAGGCTGTTTCATGTAGTTATCTTTCAAATTAATTTTGTCTCCTCTAACATTTAAACAGCTTTTGAGGTAGAGGGAATAATAGGCAAGGGTGGGGTAGAGAGAGGCTTCTGAGGGAGACAATTAAATAACTTTAAGGCTTTTAAAAGAGAGAAGTCAGAAGCTGATGTTACTGTGTGAAGCGGCGCATGCACATGTGGGTTTTCTTATCTGCACCAATCACTGACATTTCTTTTTTTCTTGTTCTAGGCCATTGAACAAAAAATCAAAGGTAAGTTACTTTACAGTTCTTTTTATTTGGTGTTATTGCTGCATTTTTAAACACGTTGAATCAGACGGGTCACTGAAAGCTCTTCTCAAAGTAAAGGGTGGGAACCTTGAAGTTTCAGTTGTACTTTGTCAAGCAGTTACCACAGAAGACTAGAGGAGAGAGAGCCAAGGTTTTATTCCAGGGACTGGAGTCTTCTGTTCTTGTTTTCCATTCTTAATGGCTTACACAGCATCAGGCATGTACATAATATGTCTTGAGTTCTTCCTCTTGTTTGCTCTGTTTGAGTAGCGTGCACTCGCACGCTCACAGTATGACCATGTGTAGATCCATGTAATGGAGCCATTTGAAACTTAATTCCCAAATATTCCAAGTGAAACTGGGGCTGGGAATGCTTGATAGACAAGTTTTAACAATCAGGTTTTAACTGTTGCATGGAGGTTGGGGTTAATCCTGACAGAACCATCAAAACACAATATCTGAAAGCCATCGTTTCGACATTCAGAGGCAGGTGGGGAACACTGTTGGGATTCCAAGCATTTCTGAGTTTTATGCAGATCACATCCCAACCAGCTTCTGTAATAGAGAGTATGGGGGAAAGACTCTTCACTTTCTTTTTAACTCTAACTCATAACCTGTTAGTTGGGAAGTGAATAATAATTGCTCAAGTGATCCTGTGGAGTGCTCGCTGAATCCCCGTTTCCTGGGAACATTGGGTTTAATTTAATACTTGAGCAGTGGTTGAAGCAGAAGCTCAGGTGCCCTGCATAGTGGAGATGCAATTACTGTTCGGAAACTCCAAAGCATTTGAAGGTCTGTTCTGGTGGAAAGGTGGTGGAGGACACACTGCATTTGAGAAGAGTGAAGGGCTAAAAATAGTATGAGGATGAGAGGGCCACGATGCTGCTCTGCACGCTACCTGGTAAGGGTCCTCTAACAAGAAGAGGATGCCTTTGTTCTGCAGGACAAAGACATTTCATTTTTCCTCCACTTGATGTTTGCTCATGGGACTACTACCAGTTAGGTTGTTATTAAGAAGGTATTTTGGTAAGTTCATTGGGAATTTGATGTTGAGGAGCCCCAAACCAGTAGCCCAGAAGGAGAAGCACAGCCCCAATGGGATACAGATGCGCAACTCTTGCAATGGTTTCTGTAGGAGCAGGATTTGTTACTTATGTCACACATAGCTTGTTCATTGTTTCAACAGTTTTGCCTGCTTGTATTCAGGATGCAAATTAATGTTTCATTAGTTTCCAAGTTTCCATCGCGTTAATGTCTTAAATAATTGATTCTGTGCGTGAGCTGAAGATAAAATACAAGAGTATAGGATCCCTGAATAATTCAGAGTTCTGTTCCTTCTTTCAGAGCAGTCGCTGGTTACAGGGGCTGGGAGGGTTGCTCTGGGTTTTAAGCGTAGTTGGGATGGCTCCAAGTGCTGTTTTAGCTAAGGTAGAAATTGCTTTTGCACCAGCTGACGTAGCCACCAGCGTGTGTGTAACGCTGTGCGACTGTCTGCTGAGAGTGTTAATAGTGCGGACTTCTCTCTGTTTGGGATTGGGAATGGAGCTAACGAAGATACTGCAACTGTAAATGTTCCTGGTACAAGTATAACAGCGTTTTAATCCTGCAGTATTGTTAAAAATGCATGTATGCCATTCCTGTGGGTTTCAAGTATTCTAACCTGTCTGGTTTTGTACATCTGGTTTTGTTAAGAGAGGGAGGAGGAAGTTCATAGGAGCTGGATGTGTGCTGTAGTTGCTAAGCAGAAGGGTTCTCTGTGCAGCAGCTAGCACAACAGATTCCTCCAGCAACAAGCACCCTCCAAGTGCTCTTGTACCAGGTATTTTAGGGAAAAATAAGCATCATTTGAAAGTCCTTGTTTGTTGAGAATGCTGTAGAGCTGCCGGTTGCTGTGGTTTTCCTTCCAGCCTGGCAAACTCTGTATTTTCACTGTGTTTAATCTCAGTGCTATTAAAGACAGGCAAATCGAACCATTTATCCTGAATTTCTCCTACAACAGGACTCTGTGGATTATGCCATGGCCACGAGTGGCTAATGATGAGCTGACACTCCAGTAAATACTGCTTAAGGAGATTGTTTGAGCGTTGTGTGCTCAAGCCAGCATCATGGTGCGCTCCTGCAGAGTGAGCCTTAGTTATGAGCTGAACCCCCTTTCTGTACACACTTTAGCATATGCCTGTATTGCCCTCATGGGGGGTTTATAGCCACTGACCAGCAGTGTTTGTGCAGATACTGGCATGGTGCCTGTGGTTCAGAATGCTTTCCTGCTTTGTGGAAGGGTGCAAGCCAGCGCTGCAAACATCTGTCGGCTCTGGTTCTGTATTCTGCTGCTTTGTAGAAAGCAGAGGCACAAAGTACTGCTATATTGCAGAGCAGGATAAACTTTGAGTCAGCCACTGAGATGGAGAGTGCTTTTAAAAATAGCTGGGTGTGAAATTGAAATCTTTGACTCATATTTCCCACCTTGGAAACTCCTGATTTGTTTTCTTCTCTGAGAGGCAGAACCGCCCAAATGCACTGGCTTGCCTGGGCTTTGTCACAGGGCTTTTTCCCCCGCTTGTCTAACAGTGCTTTTCCTGACTGGAAAACCTGTTACCATTAGCTTTTAAACCTTGAAAGCAAGGAGCAGAAATGAGCAGCACAAGACCCGCCTGCTGCTGACCGTGCCCACCGGAGCGGCCTGCGGGCGTGCGGCTCGGCAGGGGTTAACGCCTTGGCACACAGCGAGATATTTTCCAGATCAGCTCCCCGAGCTACAGCTGCGGCCATTTTTCCACAACGAAAATTCTAGCACTACATCTTACGTGTGTCAGCTTGAAAGGCAGGCTTCCTCCGTTTGCCCTTCAGCATTCCAGCCCCGACAGCTCCGTGGGGCATGGCATGCAGGAAGGGAGCGGTGCTGTGCATTTTTGGGAGGTCAGCTCCAGCAGCAGCGGGGAGAGATGCTTCAATGACAGCTCGCTGCTGTTCTTTGTGTGGTGTAGTAGTCGGTTCGATCTTTGTGCGCTGATTTGGGGCGAGTGCAAAACTGTTTTCCATCTGCATTAAAGTTGTTCCAGCAGCTGCCATTTCTTTGCTGGCAGGGGAACTGCGGTCCCTGGGCCCCTGCTCCAGGAGGAGTTGGCAGGCAGTGCTCCTGGAGCCGTAAAATGACACCATGCTTCTCCTCCATTTTCTAATGAAATCTGCAGAGTGGGAAAGCAACACGAGTTGGAAGCGCCTTGCTTTGGAATCTCTGTAAACCCTAACTTCACCATCCCTGCCTTGTGGGGTTCCGCAGGTTTGTGCTTTACGAAAATCTCATTTGAATGTTGATTTTGTAAACTTGCTAGCACCGATCAAGTGAACTAACTGCAATTGACTGTGAGTCTTTTAGTGTTTCTGCCTCAGTGTGATTCCAAATAAAGTACTGGTGTGCAGAATAAACTTTCATTAAATGAGCAACTCATTCATAACAGATTTAAATATTAAGCTGATGATTAAGGGCTGCTGGCGTTCATAGTAGCCAGATTGGAATATTGATGTGTTATTTGTTCTTCTGAGAAGTTATGGGCTGGAAAATGTTGGACTGGATAAATTGTGTAGCTTAAAACTTACTGTATGGTACTTGTGGAAGCAAAGGCAAGGGAATTCTGTTGCACTTGTGATTAATTTTGGTTCTAGACTGACGTATAAATGTGAGCTCTGTGTATCCTGTAGTTAACCCTGTGATCTGGTCAGATGCTGTTTAACAGGCTGGTTGTAGGAGAAGGGATTCCCTCATTTGCCAAGGAGGTGGGTGCGTGGCATATGTGAGAGAGGATCGCCCTAAGCTGTTTGGAGTCTTGTTTGTGGAGTCTCGTTTGTGGCATAGCCTTGGGGCTGGCCTGGCAGAAAGTGGTTTGTGTGTTTGTTGCACTCGGTTACAGCTGCAAGTGTTTGGATTCCCTGCAGGTCCCTGGGATTTAGATATAACACACACTTTGTGAAAACAGCTTTGGTTGGGGCAGCACAGCATTGGTGCTGCCATGCTGCAGTACTGCTGGGTTTGGATCTCTCCTGGAATATTGCATAGAAACGATTTCACCAGTGAAAAGCATGGCTACCAGTGTGGGAACCCTGGCTCTCTCAGCGAGGTTTGGGCAGCAGGCACACGGGCAGGAGGCAGGGTTTGAATGTCAAAGGTGATTGCAGTACCAGGCCCACAGGCCAGTGCTGAGTGTGTGTGTGTGGAGTGGTTGAGGGAGTTCGAGCTGTTTAAGTAGCGCTCCCCTCCCCCAGGGCTCAGGGGGACAACAGGGCAGGGATTTCAGTTATTTTTATAACAGGACCTTTTAAAAGGAATCAGTGGAAGTAGATGGGTTTAAGTCTCTATTTGTGAAATTCAGTTTTGATTGCAATTTGTTGATACTTTATGCGCATCAAAACATTGTGCAAGGAGTTGGAGTTACTGCGCTTTTAATGTCATAACAACTTCGATTGATGGAATCTGATACGGTGTTGGGGATTTTTATCAATCTGCCAATTTATCCCAATTGCTTTTGAATACCTTCTATTCCCTGTGCTCTGGACATTAAATTGACTTATGTCTTGGCCGTTCCTCCTCTTAATTCTGTCCCCTCCAGCCAGCTGTGAAATGGAGCGCGTGGGTCAGTGCCATGTCAAAGTGGGGAGGTGGCACCACAGGGTGAGCAGCTCCCCCCTGCTTTTCTCTTTTGGGCTTTTCTTAGTAGCCTATATATAATATCCTGTTAATGCACAACTTGGCTGCTGATGCTTAGGTGGTGATCTATTCTAAAGGCTTGTGCTTGTGTTTTTCAAATACGAAACTGTTACAGTAGAAATTGTCATTGCCAGTGTGCAAAATGGTCTTTGGACAAAATTTAAGGAGTTTGTATTCATTTATTTTTTATGTTATATTACGTGTGTCTTGTCCTGAAAGTGAGGAATAAAACACAAAAAAGCTGTAGAAGCCCTCAAATGACATTTTCAGTCGCGTAGTAACAGCATTGCTGGCACGCTGGGAAATTTTGGAGGCACAGAGCAGGGAGGTGGGTAAGGAAGCTGCTCGTGAGCCTCCAGTTATGTCTGTTTAGACACTGCCAGCATACAAAACTATTGCTGAAAATAAGCATGGCCATGCAGGAGCTGCTGGCTGTTCCGCATGGGGCACTGCTCGCCCAGCAGAGCAAGAGGCAAGCGAGTCCCCTGCATCAGCACCTCCGTCCGCTACCCTCTTCCCCAGCATGTGGGGCCAGCCCTTACTCACCACCTGATGCCACCCCAGTTACCCTCAGCACCATTTGGTGGAGCCACATCCCGAACTTTTCTCTTGTAGGATCTCAATGACAAAGATGTGAGGCCAAGTTCTTGAGCTGGGTAGCTTTTCCGGTCTTTGGGGACAGGAAAAGAAGGGGCTGTGGGGCTGGCGGGGAGGGGCGGTAGCTACTCATAACCTCCATAAGCACTTGTCACCAGGGGAGCTGCCTTACCAAGCCATGCTCTTACTTTTGGCAGTAGGAATGTGGCGCAGGTGGAACTGCTTCTCTTCCCATAGCTTTTAAAGCTGCCAGTTCTGTTTTGTGGAGCTCAGAGTACATCTGGTGTCTTGGCTAAGTAGGTGGGTCAGTGTGGAGGGAGGTCACAGTTGAGTCCTGAGTTTCCTTGCAAGGTTCCACAGTAGATGCAAACATGTTTTATGGAGATATCATCCAAGGAACATGGAGAGCGCATCAGCACGCCAGCCCTGTAAGGGACAGACAGTGCAGCTGAGCTGTTAGGGTGGTTGGGATGCGTGGCAGCAGCACCAAGAAGCAAGCCCACGCCCTTCAGCTCACAGCATTCCTTCCTGTCTTTTGAAGCTGGGGTGTGAAGCAGCTGCCTACACCTGAGCACCCCTGCTTGGTGCATTTGCTGTTGTACAGGCTGGATGGAGGAGCTGAGATGTTGTGGTTTTCCATTTATTCCAATGTCTGCATTTGGTGGGTCGCTCACAGTTGACTCTGCAAACTCTTTGACCTTCATTTTGTCTCGAAGTGGCTGTGCTGCCAGGACTGAAGGATAATTTGGAGCTGAAGTTGCACACTTGGCATCCTGTCGATGCCAGCACGGTCCTGCAGTGCTGCACATGGGGCTGCCTGTGCCGCTGGCTTTTCCTGCTGCCCACGGCCTGATTTTGGGGGATTTGGGTATTCTCCTTCACTGATTAAGCAGGCAAGTCTTAACAGTCCGGTTCACCTCATTCTGGTTGTGCAAGAGCATTGCATTTTGGAGTGTGTAACACAAGTTTCCCATTGGAGCAAGGAGATTTTTTTTAAAGTGCTTAAGTATTTTTTTAAAATGTGCTGTAGATGCTAAAATAAATGGGCATGGGGCCTGTGTGCCAGGAGGAGCTGTCAAAAGCTGTAGCAGCTGTGTGTGTTACCTGATAAAACTCTGCTAGGAGTGATAGCAGGACACGCATCTGCTTCCAGATCCATGCTGCTAAAGCTGGACGGTCACAGAGCTTTTCATGGAGAAGGAGTTACAAGGTGAATCAGAAGAACTGCTGCCATTACCACATAGATAAACACATCTCAAGACACTGACTTCAGTTTTCTAAAGTTGCTGTTCTTACGAATAACTTTGTCCCACTTTCTCTTTTTTTTGGGGGTGGGGGCAGTGCCAGAACAAACCAAGACAAGCGTCAGCCAGCCTCAGCCCATCCCCTCCAGTGGCACTTCCACAGCAACCAGCACTAACAATAATGCCAAGCGGGCCACAGCCAGCAGCCAGCAGCAGCAGCCCTCGCCTCGGTACCCTCCGCGCGAAGTACCACCGCGATTTCGACATCAGGAACAGAAACAGCTTCTGAAACGAGGTCAGCAGTTACCAGTTATAGCTGCAAACCTGGGATCTACTCCTAAAGTATTAAACGGCCAGTCAGGAGGCAACGCTGTCCCAAATAAACAGCCAGTGACCAACGGAGAAGTGCCGAACAGCAGCAAAAAACAGCCAGGTGAGCGGGAAGTACCTTGGTTTCCTTTTACTGCAATTGTATAATTTGAATTCAACTATCAATGACATGTTTGAGCTAATACAATGTAAAGTTTGAATGTAAGCTGTAGCACGAGATGTTCCTCTGTGTGGTAGCGTTATATTACAGGGTGGTTTCAACCATCTTTGTGTGAGTTTGTACTGAACGGTCAGACCCCTCAGCTGCTGCTCGGTGTTCTTGGTGGACAATAGACAGCTCTGATTATGAACAGGTTAGAAACCAGTATGACCACTGCTGTGTTCTGAATTCCCAAGCATTATCCCAGTAGCTGATGTACGCATGTTATGGTATGAAACGTCTTTTTTGCATCCAGTTTCAATATCCAGCTCCCATGAGGAAGGGACTTCCAGACAGTTCCTGGAGCTTCTCAACAGCATCTCAAGGTGCTTGGGTTTTTCCCCCTTCCTATCTGGAGGTGCAGCTGGGACACAGCTTGGTTACAGTATCGGAGTTGCTTTTTTTTGTTAGGTCAGAGTTTTGCTTTATTCAGCTGCCACAAGCTTCTTTGTCTTACAGAAGGGGTCAACCTTTACCTTTGTCCCTGTTTAGGTGTGGTTATCCTGTGTTATTTGGCCTTGAGCCTTCTCTTCATGCACCACTCTCAGAGCCATGCATTTAGCTATCACCCACGTGTAACTTGCTGCTTAGGGAGTGTGTGAGCATGCAGGTCAGCGAAGTTTTGGGGACAATAAGGACTGTCTATTTTTGGCTGGAAAAGAAGTAACACTCTTTGCAGCGATCTAGATCTTCAAAGGAATTTGGTATTAATGCATTCTAATGCTTACTGCGTTAGGCAAATGCTTTCTTATTTTTATACTTGTATTTAGTCTTTGATGTGCACGTAGCAGTGATGATGTGGATTTTGTTCCCAGAGGTAGTTTCTGCTAGAACTTTACCGAATCCCCACTGTTTTATCCACCACAATGGGTGTAACTCCCAGCCTCTTAAGTTAAAAAAATAAGATTTCTGGAAATAGCTTTGGTATTTTGAGTTTTAGTTAAATTTTGAGCTGTTCTGAGTACTGAATCTTGCAGAAGCAGTATTTAAAATGAAAGTTAACAATCAAAGCACTGGAAGCAGTGGATCCATGTGATTCATGTTCCCTATGAGGAATACTCCTGATATTACTTTCCAGTATTAATGGAAGTTCCAAGAAGTGGCTTTTAAGCAGTTAATCTTTTTCTTGGGTTTTTTTTCCACTTCTCTATAACTTTGTTCCTGTCTGTAGTCAGGTTTAAAGTAACCTTTCGTACATTTGCTTGCTTCCAGATGGGGCTTCTCTGGCATGTGTCAGGGCTGCAGGAAAGCTGGGGAGGGACTTTTTACAAGGGCCTATAGTGATAGTATGAGGGGCAATGGTTTACAGGTGAAAGAGAGGAGATTGAGATGAGATCTTAGGGAGAAATGTTTTACTTTGATGGCGGTGAAGCCCTGGCCCAGGCTGCCCAGAGCAGTGGTGGCTGCCCCATCCCTGGAGGGGTTCAAGGGCAGGTTGGATGGGGCTTGGAGCCCCTGATCTAGTGGGAGGTATCCCTTCCCATGGCAGGGGTGGGACTGGATGGGCTTTGAGGTCCCTTCGAACCTAAACCGTTTTATGATTCTGTGATTCAAATACAAAATCATGTCTGAACCAATCTAAGGAGTATTGCTCTTCACGCAACCTGTTAGACTTCCCCATTGTGTCCAGGGGTTTTTTTGAGTATCCTGTCCTTCATTTCACTATTTGTCAACACCAGCCCAACATGTAACTCATCGGGTTCTCTTCTGTCTTGCATTTTACCCAGCGTTGCTGAATTTTGCTGGATTTTGTGCTGAAGTGGCTGGGCAGCCTTTGGGCTGGGATATGTCAGCGCATCCCTGTGTGGTGCTGCCACAGCACTGGTCCAGGTGCTGTGCTTGGGAGCGGTTCTACAGGTTGAGTAGCATGTTGGCTATTTGAATCCTGTGTCTCCACATCCAGCTGGAGACAACAGGCTGGGGAGTTGGACAGAGAGGGCTCTGTGGCTCAAGAGGAACAGCCCTAGCATCAGTGCAGGTGAGGGGCTGGCTGGCTGGAGCAGCTCTGTGAGGACAGACCTGGAGTCTTGGTGGATACCCAAGCTGACTGTGAGCCAGGAATGTCTTCTTGTGGCTGATGGTGATCTGGGCTGTGTAGAGAAGAGTGTGGCCAGTAGGGTAAAGGCGCTTCTCTTTCCCCTCTGCTCTGACCTGGTGACACCCTCTCTGGAGTCCTGTGTCCAGTTCTGGGCTTCCCAGCTCCAGAAAGACAAAGAAGACCTGGAGAGAGTCCAGCAGAGGCCATAGGGATGATGGGGGATAGGAATATCTCTCTTAAGAGGGACTGGGAGACGTAGATCTGTCCAGCCTGGAGAAGAGCAAGCAGAGAGGGGATCCCTTCAATATCTGACAGGCAGGACACAGGAGGAGGGAGCTGGGCCCTGCTCGGTGGTGCCCAGTGACAGGACAAGAGGCAGCAGGCACAAACTGAAGCACAAGAAGTTCCACCTGGGCGTGAGGAAGCAGCAAGATTGCTGATCGCGAACTCAGAAAGCTGTGATAGAAGCTGAGTGGGCTTTCAGCATCCCATTCCCATGGGACTCTCAGTACCAGGGTGAGGCCGTTCCCAGCAGGGTCAGTGAGACTGAGTCACAGCTCTTAAAGGAAAGCATTCCTGAAAAGCAAGTGCTAAGGAATGGTGTGAGGGCATGGAGCGGGCTGGTTTTCCGTCAGTAACACTTCTCTACCTCTCTTGCTTTTTTTTGTAGGCATGCCTCCCATTCGGGACTTGGTGAGCCACTCCCCTAACCAGTCAGGTTAGCTCTCAAACCTTGCCTCGTTGCCACCCGTCTGTCCGCAGTAGCCGTGTCTCACACTGCTTTGTCTTCATTGCTTCATTAATTTTTTTATTACCCTTTGGCTTGTGTTTTCCATCGCATGTGCTGTGTGACTGATGTGCGCTCTCTCTGTGCCATCATGTGCTGCTTTGGAGTCAACATTTTTAATTTCCTAAATAACATCAGAATTCATACCAAAAAGATGTTCTGTGTGGCACCTTAGCTTTCAAAACCTACATGTCTTCCTTTTACCTTTATGCTTCTGTGTTGAATTGCGTCTTCATGGTATTAAATTGAGCAATCTGCGCAAGGCTGCTGTCTATTGCGGATTTCACAACTCAGCAGAGAAAAACACATCCAGCGGCCTTTCTGTTCCAAGTGCTGAATGTACATTGGAGTAACATGTACAAGGAGGCCTGATGCTGCATGCTGCTTGCTGGAGATGAGGGTGAAGAGCACTGCTGTGTGTGTAAATCTTGGAGGGCATGTGGTGTGGGAGGTACAGTATGAAGCACATGGTGCAGGTGGGATGCTTTGCGAGGGCTCCATGTCAGGGTTGGGTACCCGTTGGGTGGCTGTGGGCGCATTGCTCCGGAGAACAGTCTGCGTGCAGCTCTCCGGTGTGCCTTGCGGACTGCTTTACGAGGGCTGGTGTGTTTTTCTGACACATCAGTAGGCGAGTCTGGGGTTTTATTCTGGCGCGCAGATGCTTTCCAGTCTTCCCAAGGATGCTGTGTGGAAACCGGAGGTGCCAGGCAATTCTGACTGTTGCAGCCCGAGTGCCTGACATAGGTCTTTTCCCACACCTCCCTGTTCCAAGTTGCTGTGCCAACACTCTCATTTCTCCTGTGGCTGTTACCACGTGAAGCTTTGGCACTCTCTCACTTCTACCATCCTGGCTGCTGGAGGAGCAGCGGGCAGTCCCTGCTCTGTGCTGCCACTGGGGACAGGGTGTTTGGTGTGGTTCTGTTTCTCTGTAGGATGCATAATGTTGATAGTAATTAAAAATGAATTAAAAATAGGCAAAAACTTGGTGTGCATCAGTTAACACCCAGCAAAGTGCCCATAGGAACTGCTTTTGTTTCCTTCCTTCCCGTTTCCTGTTAATCAAGGTCATGAATTCGAGTAATGTAGTATTTAAAATTTAATACTCTGGTCTTAAAAATGTGGAATTTTCTGCTTGTCATGGTGTTCCCAAATTCATTTTGAGATGGAAGCAGTGAAACAAGGTGTCTTTTTAAATCTACATTGCCTGTGCTGCTCTTCAGGTTGTTCGGTCGTGCTTGCACAAGATAAACCCCATCAGCAGATGTGCCATTGTGTCCAATTATCGCTACGTGAAAGAAAATATTTTAAGTGACTTGAGAGGTGTTCTGCAATGTCTTTTACTGGGAGTTTGGGTGTTTCTCTGGCCATGATCATGCAGCAGTTGGTACCACTGCCTTGAAGCCCCTGATTCACTGAGAGGTGGCTCTGCCCATAGCAAGGGTTGGAACTGGATGGGTTTTGAGGATCCTTCCAACCCAAACCATTCTGTGATTCTATGACCACTAGGTCAGTCCAGCATCCTGGTTATGCTTCTGCCTTGCAGAAGACCTAGGTTTTTTTATACAGTGTTTTAGGGTTTGATGTTTTTACAAAACACTTTTTATCTGGTGATGTATTGAAAACGCCAAACACGCTTCTGAGAAACCTGTCCTTCTCTGTGCTTTGTGTGCAAGTGCAGCTTTATATGCTGGGAAGAGGTGTTCTGGGTCATGCGTGGGGCAGCACTCAGAAGCTTTGTCGGTCATCTGCAGCGACTATACTGTTCATATACCCCAAATAATCCTTGCCTTAACATCTTTATACTTGGTTCTTCTTCTGCTTGATGAAGTAATAATACTAAATTTATAATAAAGCTCTCGGACTTTCCTTCTTCTCTTTAGATCTGAACCACAGTGGTCTAGGATCCCATTATGAAAATTCCCACTGGGGACCGGTCTCTTCAAATAGCGACTCCAGCACAAACTGGGATAAAGTTATTGTAGACGGCTCTGACAAAGAAGCATGGCCATCAATCACGGGCAGTGACCCCGAGCTGACATCAGAATGTATGGACACTGACTCTGCCTCGAGCTCCGGGTCAGAGAGAAACCTCGTTATAATGGCTTCAGGGAGCACAGGTGGCGAAAGCGATGGCATTCGGAATGGCATTGGACATGGTTCTCAAAATAAGTTTGTGGTTGGTAGCAACAGCAATAATGTGGGCAATGGAAGTATTAATGGGCCGTGGGGTTTGTCCCACGGCACCATCATAAGCACATGTCAAGTTTCTGTGGATGCTCCTGACAGCAAATCTGAAAGTAGCAACAATAGAATGAATGCTTGGGGCACCATAAACTCTTCATCAAATGGAGGGTTAAATCCAAGCACTTTGAATTCAAATGGCAACCATGGTGCCTGGCCTGTATTGGAGAACAATGGACACGCCCTGAAAGGGTCCGTAGGGAATGGGAATCCTGGCACAAGTATCCAGTGCGGTACCATAGGTCAGATACCCAACAGCCAGAGTATTAACTCGAAAGTGGGCAGCTCCGCCCACAGTTCCTGGGGAAGCCTTCGGGAAAACGGTGATTCGGAAGTAAATGGTACCAGGAAGGTTTCATTCAGTGGGCAACCTCAAAACCTTAACGCTGAGATGAATGGACCAAATAACACTACTAACTTCATGACCTCTAGTTTACCAAACTCTGCTGGTTCGGTGCAGATTAATGAACTGCCTAATAATACAGGGCGCGGGGCCTGGCGTGTGAGCACAATGAATCATTCTCAGATTCAGGCCTCTCCGGTCACAAACGGCACTTCCATTCCTCACCTTAGCAATGGTGAGGCCAAAAGCGGTGGCTCGTACGGTACGACATGGGGTGCCTATGGTTCCAGTTATTCTGGAGACAAATGTCCAGGCCCAAACAGCCAAGCTAATGGTGACACTGTGAATGCAACTCTAATGCAGCCAGGCGTTAGTGGGCCTGGCAGCACTAACTTTCAAATCAACGGGAATAAAGGAGGAGGGGTGTGGGAGGCAGGGACGGTCGGCTCCCAGAATATGCCGTGGGGAAGCGGGAACAGTGCGAGTGCTGGTGGGAATAGAAGAGGATGGGGCAACCCTGCACAAAGCACTGGCACTAGCATTTCAAATGGGGAGTGGAGTAAACTGCCCAGTAATCAGCATTCCAGCGACAGTGTGAACGGAAACAGCAGGAAGTTTACAAACGGATGGAAATCTGCTGAGGAGGAAGACCTGAACAGCCAGAGTTCTGCTGCTTCACAGATAACCGAGCAGAACGGTGCGTGGGCCAAAACCGGTACGGGGGACAGCGAGGGCAGTTCAGAGAGTGCTGGATGCCATGAAGACAGAGCGACTACCGAAGGACAGAGTCGGGAGAGGAGGAAAGTTGACCAGCATGCGTTACTCCAAAGTATAGTGAACAGAACTGACTTGGATCCACGTGTCCTCTCCAACTCTGGCTGGGGACAGACTCCAATCAAACAGAACACTGCCTGGGATACCGAAGCATCACCGCGGGGTGAAAGGAAAACTGACAATGGGACGGAGGCCTGGGGAGGCTCTGTGACACAGACTTCCAGCTCAGGGGGGTGTGTGGATAGACCTAACCCTAACAATAACGATACCTCATCTGTATCAGGGTGGGGAGATCCAAAGTCTGCTACAAGGTGGGGAGACTCCAAAGGGTCAAACAGCCAAGGGGGGTGGGAAGAAGATTCTGCTGCTACAGTAATGGTCAAGAGCAATCAGTCGTGGGGAAGTGGCAAAGAGGAAAAATCATCTTGGAATGACACACAGAAGATCAAACAGGGATGGGGAGATGGACAGAAGGCCAGCCAGGGTTGGGCAGTTTCTGCCGGTGATAGCTGGGGTGAAAATTCAAGAAGTAACCATTGGGGTGAATCTAAGAAATCCAGTTCAGGAGGCAGTGACAGTGACAGATCAGTATCTGGTTGGAACGAGCCAGGTAAATCAAATTCTGTTACTTGGGGAAGTAATAATACAAACCCAAATAATTCGTCAGGATGGGATGAGCCTGCGAAGCCTAATCAGAACCAGGGCTGGGGAGACCCTCCCAAATCTAATCAGCCTCAAGGCTGGGGGGATTCATCAAAGCCAATCAACTCTCCAGAATGGAACAAACAAGATGTTGGCTCTTGGGGAGCACCATCTGCCACAAACAAACCCCCAAGATCTGGCTGGCTGGGTGGGCCAATGCCAGCACCAGCAAAGGAGGAAGAACCCACTGGCTGGGAGGAACCGTCCCCAGAATCCATACGCCGTAAAATGGAAATTGATGATGGAACTTCTGCTTGGGGTGATCCGAGCAAATACAACTACAAAAATGTGAATATGTGGAATAAAAATGTCCCAAACAGTAGCAGCAGTTCCGACCAGCAAGCACAGGTACATCAGCAGCTACTGTCTTCAAGTGCCATGTCTAGCAAGGAGAGCAGTTCGGGTTCTGGTAAGCCTTGGTTTTATGCATATTTGTGTTTTCTGCTAATTGTAAACCAGTTCTTTTGTTCTTGCTTCATATAACGTTTTAATTTCAAAGTGAAGAGGAGGATGCGATGAAGTACTGTGTTTAGTTATAAAAAGTAACGACAGTGCCCATAGGCATTTGATATTTTTACACAGATAAGAAGGTCTGTTCTAGTTTTGCATTGTTAGCTTGAGCAATGAGGACCAGACAGCTCCTCCTAGTTCTGGGCTGTCAGAACACAGAAAATATTTAATATCTAAGGAATGCAAGTATTTTTCTTCATTTGATTCTAAAGCGGTTAAAACTTAATGTTACCAAAGCCACCTCCTCACAGAACCAATACATTGAGCTGCTCCAAGATAGGATGAAGGATGATGGGTTTATATGGACCTTCTGATCTTGTAGCTTTGGGAGCAGCAAATAATGGTGCTTGTAGATGAGCTTGTGTTTATCAAATATTTTGTGCTGTGTCATTCTCAGCTGCAAAGAAAAGTAGCTTGACTACAATGAGCAGCTCTTAGTAACTTAATATCTTAGATGTTTTTATTATCAAAATGTAATTCTATACATGTGAAATTGGGGGGGGTTGTGATTGACATTTTTTATATAACAGAACAGCTTAAAGTGGTAATAATTACCTTCATACAAAATTTATATATGTACTCATACACTTTCTGATGTATGTTATGGGTCTAGGAAAGGCAAAACACGGCATTCTCTTTAGGTAGCTTTTTAAATCCTGTTTGAAAACATGCCAGTAACTCATACTGCTTTAAAAAGGTTGGGGAGAGCCTTCTACTCCAGCCACTACTGTAGATAATGGAACTTCTGCCTGGGGTAAACCCATGGATACTGGTACCAGCTGGGGAGAACCCATCAGTGATGCAGCAGGCACCTCTGGCTGGGGAAATGCTTCTCTTGGTCAACAGGCTTCAAATAAACCTGGTGAGTGCTTTGTACGTTGTCTTTCAGTCAAGGTGTTTGAGGAAGGTGAAGCACCTCTATAAAAGCCTTCAGAAATGTAAAGCTGTGATGTCTTGACATAAACATGAAGCTAAGCTGCGTGTTACAGGCAGTTGGTGTCCACTGACATGTTAACTTGCTTTATTTTGTTCACAACCAGGGCCTAAATCTATGCAAGACAGTTGGTGTGGGGATGACATGCCATTGGCAGGCAGTCGTCAGACCAGCTGGGAGGAAGAGGAGGATGTAGAGATAGGAATGTGGAACAGCAGTTCACAAGAAGCAAACCAGTCTTTAAATTGGCCACCGTACATGAAAAAAATGCCCACAAAGGTAATTCTTGCTTATGAGCTGTCGGGGGCAAATGTAGGAATGCGAGTTAGCCAGGGGAAGGAGAAAAAAGAAGCAGAGAGGTTCTGAGCACTCTCTCTTGCTCTGTAAAGTGATTCTCAGAGGAGGCAGTCAGGCTTCATGCACTGTTGTGGTTTCTGACAGCCAAGTCGGAACAGGTTGCTGTGCAGGGGAGCACCATTAAGGTTTAATCTTCATTCATAACGTTTTATGGTGTGATTTGAGTAGTAGGTGGTAAACATCTGAGCATCACAGGAACTGCTTTCTGTCTTTAAGGGAATAATGAAAGGTGGAAATAAGCAAGATGAAGCATGGATCAATCCGTTCATTAAGCAATTCACAAATCTCACTTTCTCAGTAAGTATGTGCCTTCTCCTGCCCTCCCTGGAGCGCAGGTCACAATGCGCAGAGATCAAAATGCTTCTGTTAGCAGTTGCTTGTTGTCATCATGTTTATCTCTCTGCTCATGTTCATGTGCCCTCTGCTACCTCCTGTTTACATCCTCATTGTAAGAAGAGCTCGTTTAGTGATGGCAGGTGTTTGCCTAACCACCACCCGGCTATTCACCCAGTACGTCGTTTTGCTTAACATTACAGGCGGGTTTTGGTTTCAGTTGGGTAACAACTAAAGGGAAAAAATGCTTTAAAATGGCACCTGATTTGTCTCTCTTTTTCTTGCAGGTTTGAATTGCAATAGTATATATGAAACTTTTTGGTTTAGCTTTAAAAAATGTTGTTGCTAAATAATCATGATTCATTTTGTTACTTCAGAGAGAATCACCAGAAGAAACCATACAGAGCAATAAGATGGACATGTCTGGAGGTGAGAACAGGGAGGCCTGGCTGGGCTCTGTTGCTTTCCTGTCCAGTCTCTCTTTGGTTTATATCCTGGTGTAAAGTACTTTTTAAAAAACACTGAATTTGGGATATGGTGGGTTGGTTTTTTGTAGTGTGAGTGTCCAGATCACCTGCCAAATCCCTTCACTAAATACAAACAGAAACGTTCCACGTGCCACACATGCTCATTGTGGCTCCTCCTTGGAAGCACAGGGTCAGTTCTAGGAACTAAATCAATAGTCAACAGTTACTTTAGAAACCTTTGAACCTGTGTGTTTTATCTTTGTGAGCAGTTCTGTTTGAATGCATTGATTCCTGTGGCAAATCAAAAATCGTATCATTCTTTAACACATTATAACAATATATTATCATGATAAAATATTTAATAAAAAGTAATTGTAGCACTTCATTTTTTCATTGTAGTTGAGCTGTTTTCATTCTAGTTTAAAATCAGGTATTTTCACTTCACAGCTCAGTGTGTAGCGTAAAGAAATTATTCTTTACATTCTAGGTTTTAACACTAATGGCCAGCCTCATATATAAATTATTTAATTTTTATTTAATTTGACTTTAAAATGTCTACTTGGGAAGTAATTATTTTGTGCTGCATGCAGTGAAGTGTTAAATAAACTTTACTATGGCTCATGTTGATTTTCTAGCTTGCCTTGTGGAATTAAAGATAAAAGATAATATTTGCTTTCAGTAAACAGAAATACTTTAAATTTTGGTGTGGGTTGTTGGGTGGTTTGGGGATTTTTTAAGCTGAATAGGTTTTTCCTTAACTGAATCAAATTCAACCCTACCTATTCTATGATTCTCTGAAATTAAAGGGCCTCTGAGGTATTCACAAGGGCAGGAAATGTGATAGAAGCACTGCCTCAAAGCCAAGTAAAAAGTGGCGTTCACAGTTAGGGCCTCGAGTTTAAAGAATTGGACTTTGTTGTTTTTAAGAGAAAAGTGAGAGTAATGCTTTTGTGAAGCACTGCAAAATCTGTTGATGCTTTGATTCGCAGTTTCAGGCAGTTGTAGGCTAATGATTCATAACATTTCCTTTCCCATAAAGCTTGGAGAGCTAAAAGCTGAACTGGTATCTGTCTTTGTAGCTGGATTGAGCAGTGTCAGTTCAGCCCTTTGTGAGCATGAGTGGGTTCCTGGTGTGTCTGGAATATGCAATGATTCTTCCATGTTGTAGTCACTCTCCCACTTTCCATAGGGTTGTTACAGGACAAGCGGATGGAGATGGATAAGCATGGCCTCAGTGTTGGAGATTACAATCGTGTGGTTGGCAAAGGCCCTGGTTCTCGTCCTCAGATTTCCAAAGAGTCTTCCATGGATCGCGGTCCTTACTTTGATAAGGTCAGTAGGGCACTTCCTTACCTGTGTGCTGTTCCAGACTGCTTTTGACTTTTACTCTGAGTAGTTACCTGTGTGCTCCTTTAGCCTCCTGCATTGAGTGGAGAGGAAAATTTGGACTTTCTGGTTAATCCATAAGATATATTTTGTTCTGTTTAACTTAGTGATAGATAGTACTAAGCTCTTTCTATAGTCCATTTGCAGTGGCAATAACTAACCTGATCTCTTTTGTTTTCTGCCTATTTCCTGCTGGTGCTGGACTGACTCTTCCCTTCTGTTCCTGGCAATGGTTTCTCCCTTCTGCTTGCTTGCTGGCTGGTTGTTGCGCATCGGTTTGTCTGTCCCGTCAGGATGGCATTGTAGCAGACGAGTCCCAAAACATGCAGTTTATGTCCAATCAAAACGTGAAGCTTCCCCCTTCAAATAATGCACTACCTAACCAGACCCTGGGCTCCCTAGCAGGGCTGGGCATGCAAAACTTGAATTCTGTTAGACAGGTAAGGCCACCTGCCTCTCCTTGGCATGTTACTTGACAGCATTTAATGCCTTTTGATGTAGCGTCCTTGCTGCCGATGTGATTGATGTGTTTAACTTCTAATTGTAATGTGCAGGGTGGGGGAAGCGGCAGAAGAGGGTTTCTTGTCACTGACAGTCCCTTCTCTCCCCAGAATGGCAATCCCAGTATGTTTGGTGTTGGTAATATAGCAGCACAGCCCCGGAGCATGCAGCAGCCTCCAGCACAACCTCTTAATTCATCTCAGCCTAATCCACGTGCTCAAGTGCCTCCTCCATTACTGTCCCCTCAGGTAACTGAGCACGTAAAACATTTGGTGTATAAACTATCAAATGCTGATTTGGAAAGATGTTTTGATTGCTGATATTTATTCTTCATTGCACGTTTCCGTTAGTCACTGGTCGTACTGGTCCCTTTTGCAGGTTCCAGTATCATTACTGAAGTATGCACCAAACAGCGGTGGCCTGAGCCCACTTTTTGGCCCACAACAGGTAGCCATGTTGAATCAACTGTCCCAGTTAAACCAGCTTTCTCAGATCTCCCAGTTACAGGTAAGCTCACAAAACCATTTGCTCCGTGTTCTGTTTGAAAGTCTAATTAGAGACTTAATGTCAGCTCTACACTGTTCTTAAAAAACCCACCACAAAACACTGTCTCCTAGCGGTTGTTGGCTCAGCAGCAAAAAGCGCAGAATCAAAGAAGCATGCCTTCTGGTGGTCGTCAACAGCAGGAGCAGCAGGTAAATACTCACGTTTATTATTAACTTCTCATACTAGCTTTAAAGCCTGTTTGTTTGTCATCCTGAGCTGCGTTTCTTGTGATAAACTGCTTTAAAGCATTGAAGAGTGAATGGGGTTTTGCCAAGGAGTGACTCAGCTTAATGCCAGGGTTTTGCTGTGCCAAGGTGCACAGAACCCAAAGATATGTTTCAGTATCGTTCTTGAAATGTGGAAAAGCTTTTGCCTATTCATATCATAACTACTCTGTTTTTTTTAAGGGTCGATCTCTTAGTATGCAGCAACAGATGATGCAACAGTCCCGTCAGCTCGACACAAACCTGTTAATGAAGCAGCAAACCCCACCCTCCCAACAGCAGTCACTCCATCAGCCCACCATGAAGTCATTCCTTGAGAATGTCATGCCCCATGCTACTCCTGAGCTACAGAAAGGGCCGTCGCCAATAAATGCGTTCAGCAGCTTCCCGATAGGTGAGTTCCTCTATACAAATTTCACAGTCAGTTAATGCTTACATGAGACAACAGCCTTCCTTCTCACACTGCTTGCCTCCTCTGAGAACAACAATGACTGTAATGCTGTTAGCACCTGTGGTGCAGGTAGTAATTCTTTGTGGGGCTTATCCAGTTACTTGTGTACACCAAAGAACTTCTCACAAGTGCACTCGCTCCAGAAGTGCTGATTCTGTCTGTAGTGCTGCATAAAGAATGTCTGCCTCCTTTTCTTTTTTTATCTCTCTGGTCCCAAGGATGATATGAAGTCCTTTTGCTGTTACGATTCCTGGAGCTAAAGGACTTCTAGAAGTAGAATCCATACAAAGAATTCATTGATGTGAGCTCATTTCATTGGATTTCAAAAATGTTTTCAACGACTGGAATTTTACAGAATAAAATGTTCGTTCCCCTTTTAATGGTTTTGTCCAGAAAAGAAGGCTTTTACCTCAGCATTTTTACAGAATGGTTGTCTCATTTTAGGCAAAGTGTCTGAACATTTATAAATACAAATATCTTCTGTTTCTTTCTCCTTACGTTTCCAGGCTTCTGTCCAATTTCTACTTCAGAAATTCCAGGCTTGTATATTTTCTCCTTACTTTAGGTCCCTTTTTAATGCTATCTTACACTTAACACTATTTTATACCATTTACCTTTTGTGCCTTACCCGTGTGGTTTCTTCCTCCTCTTCAGTTTGCTTTTCTTCTCTGTTGTTCTAATCTGATCCTTTCTGTTGGCCTGATACCCTTTGCATACTCATTGCCCTTAGTGGAAAAGTCTGTTGGATAGTGACTGCTGCTGAGATCTTTGTGCTGACAGGTGGAATGGTGTGGAGCCAGGGGGTTGGCACAGGCCCTTCTGCTGTGCTGCATGTGGCATACTGGAATTTCGCTTGAGGCCAGTCTTAAGTCCAGGCTGCTGCTTCTTCCTAATTGCTCATGATGGTTGGCGTCAAGATCTAACTACTGCTTTTGTTCAAAGGGCAAGCCATAAAAATGAAGTTGGTTTAGCTATTAGAGGTGCTGTGTTAGGGCTAATGAAAGGAATCTTTGACTTCTTCAACAAATGACGTGCTGAGTAATCGCATCCTGCCTCCCTTAGGTTCCTTTTTGAGTTGAATCGGTTGTCAAGTAGCCACTTTCTCACCTTGATCATTGCCACATTCCAGGAACCTGCAGCATAGGTGGGGTTTTTATGAGATCCCTTGGGAGTCAGTATACAGAATTCTTTGGGATCCCTTTGGAGTAGGACTGTGTAGCAATATAAGCAAGTGGAGCCATGCTTGGTCCACAAATCAAAGCTGAAGGGCAGCACAGCAGGTGGCTGGAATTTCTTCATGCTGTAGTGAAAAAGAGTCGAGAGGAGTGTTGGCAGCATCCTCAGACTGCAGTGTGGTAGCGTAGGCATGGGACGAGGAGCAGGGCCTGCCAGGTTGTCTTCTGGGAATTCTTGCAAGGACCTTATTCTCTATGCTCTAATGCCAGTGTCAGCAGATCTAGCAAGGAGAGCAGGGATGCCCTGCTTGCATTCTGGGGAATAGTGTTTGTTGAGATTCACTGGGTGTTTGTTTCTCAAAAGCTGAGATGAGGGAAGGCATGAATGTCGTTTTCCCTGCGTGACCAGAGCAGCAGTCACCTCCTGATCCATTTATGGAATCAAATATTTCTAATGTTAGAAATACCTTTTCTGCCAATTTGTTGGTGTAGCTGAACAATGAAAATCCTTTCGCAGTTGGATCTGAAAAATTACTTTTGGGCAGACTGTTTAAATTATAGCTTATGTGCGGGGACTGGGTTCATCCCTTAGTCGTCAGGTTTCACATGTGGAGTTGTGGACACAACCCATGGCTGCCAAGGAGCTGGCATGACCTATATCATGCAGATATGCTCATGTGCTGGTGGTGGTCTTTCTGACTTCTTTCAGAAGAAGGGTTATTGTTGTGCACAGGCTATTGCACTCACAACAGCAAAATGCCGCTGGAGACATGTCAGAAACTGGATTGATTGGACTTCTCATTTTTCCTGTTTCTGCTGTTGATAGCTATTATTCCTGAAAACTTGGCTGTCCTGTTACACATTCTCGGAGGCTTTTCCAGGGGCTGCTGTTCCGGCAGCAGTGTGGGCTCAACCCCTTAAGGAAAACAAATTTATAAGCCCAACCAACCAAACTAAAACCCAAACCAAGTTCTACACAGCAGCAAGTATCAACTCAGGAACAGGATTAAGCACTAGGATGGTACTGAATGAAGTTGTTTCTAGTAGAGATTTGTGAAGTTCCTTTCATCTCTCTGACCCTGTGTTAAAATGTTGCATGGCTTCATTTCAGCAATAAGTTAAATAGATCAGAAGGGCTGGAGGTGTAACCAGGTGTAGTGGTAAATTAAGGATTCTTAGAAACCTGGAAAGAGAGCAGGTATGCCGAAATCAGAAGCCTGGACTCATTGTTCAGGGCCGGAGTAGCTGGTTCTTGTGAGTGCTTGGACTGATTTGGGTTGGCATTGTGTTGGTTCTCTGGCAGATAAACATTGGGAAGCACAGACAGCAGCTTAGAGCAGGAGAAGACGAGTTTGGTTTGTTTTGCCTCACTGAGGTTAATGGAGTGTGGACAGGAGGATGGAGGAGGGCATGGTGTTGCTGATGCAGTTCCACACAGAGTGCTTACCTGTCAGTGCTGGTGCGGTTTGGAACCTGCTGAGGGGTCCTGTTCCACAGCGGAGTGAGAATGGGAAGGAGGCAGTAACTGCGGACACCAGCGTGTAGCTTGTGCTGAGCAGGGATGAGCCACAGGCACTTCCTCCTGCTGAGAAGACGTGCTTCAGAAAGAGAACGCAGCTCTTCAGAGTATGGCTTTATACAGCTGCAATTGACTGTGCTGGTGCTAAACTGGCATTAGGAATGCCTCATCTTGTAGTTGCTTCCATCTTAGTTCTCTGACTTCCTCTGTGCCTTCTCCCAGAGCCATCTTTGCATGCAGTAGACATCAGCCGAGAACTTGAGCACTTTGCATCGCTGAGCTTGGTCTGCAGTAACTTCACTGTATCCAGTGCTAGAATGCTTCTCAAAAACAGGGACGTGAAGCATGAACTGGCCATAGTAATGTGCTCTTAAACGTTTTTATTAGGACAAGAGTGGCATTTAGCAGAATTAAAATATTTCATTGCTGTGTGTGTTTCCAGGAATGAACTCAAACTTGAATGTAAACATGGATATGAGCAGTATTAAAGAGCCACAATCTCGCCTGAGGAAATGGACTACAGTAGACAGTATTTCTGTCAACACATCGTTAGATCAGAACTCCAGCAAACATGGTATGTTCAGCATGGCATTAATAGCTCTCATTACAACACATCAGACTTCCACTCTTGGTGTGTGAAACGTGGGTTTGCTGGATGTAGGCATGTGGTTGTACCTACTGCTGTGGTGCCTGTTCCTGTCAGAAGGGCAGTGTGTAGTCTGTGCCAAATTGCTGCCTGTCTTGTCTGGCAGCCCAGAGCTTTCCGGAATATTCTTACTCACAGAAGTGATTTGGGATGACGTTTGATTGAAAGGTTCCAAATTCGTTTTGTAATCAGAATTATCTGTAAGTGTGACTGTTGCTACTGGCTTTGCCTTACCCTGGGTTGTAAAGCTTCATAGATGTTTAAATCAAAAACTTTAGGCTTTCTAGCTTCCTTTACCCTCACCCAGCTGGCCTTGAGGTGGTTTAAGGGCATTTAACTCTGTGTGCACACATTCTAGTCACATCTGACAGTTTTAGTTACAAGTTTTGGTGATGAAGGTTTGTATTCTGAAAACGGGGCGAGCTTGGCAGGGACAGACCAGTACCATTGCTGTACCTGGTTCTAGAGGAGACGGGCTCGGTTGCTTCATATTTCGTTCCAGCAATCAGGATTCCTATGACATTTCAACTGTTTCAGTTGCTTGAAATCTCACCCAGTTAAAATTTGAGTTTCTAGCACCAAGGTTCTGTGTCTGAAGACAGGTGTCAAATGTCTCTGCTCTCCTGTTCCTTCACAGTCTTCAGAATCTCGGGATATTTTTAGATTTCTCAGCTGTTTTGCTGCTATGGAATGGCTCGAAGTGGCTTGCTGCCTGCGGTGCCCAGTGGAGATCCCCACTGGCACCATGAGCAGTGCCTGGCTCTCATGGGTGGCCGGGAGGCAGTACTGGTACTGGGGCTGTATGTCGCGTTTTCAGAAGGGTGTAGGGATTTCATTATTTGAACTCCGTATTTGCACTGGTTCGCCAGCAGAAGTCATCAATACCCACAACTGAATGGCTTTGGCTTTGCTATGTAGGAACTTTTAAACTCCTTATAGGACTTGCAGAGAATCAGATGGATTCCATACAGTCCTGTCATTCCCTGCTCTGCCTCCGTGATTCCCACCTCAGGAATATGAGTAGAATTTGTGGAGTTTTTGTTGGTGTTTCACCCAAGAGCCCTCCCATCACAGAAGACTTTCACTGACCCCGCTGTCCAGCCAGAGTCTCACAGAATACTCTCGCCCTCTTGAATTAATATTTTACTGAAGATTAATACATGTGCTGTTGTAATGAGATGGTTTTGTGGGAGAATACTCAGGTTTTCTGTAGAATTATTCAAACAAATTTCATTTTCATTTCTATGATCCTGTGCGACTTCCTCTATAGCTTTAACATAAGGGGGCAGTGTATGTCACGAGTGCTTTGCATGGATGTGTTTTTATAGACATACAGGTGTGTAGAATATAAGCAGTGGCTGTGAAAAATGCTTGATAACTGGGGTTTTGTTTTCACTAGGTGCTATTTCAAGTGGTTTTAGGCTGGAAGAGTCTCCGTTTGTTCCATACGACTTTATGAACAGCAGTAACTCCCCAGCCAGTCCTCCCGGATCCATTGGGGATGGCTGGCCCCGTGCCAAATCGCCTAACGGCTCTAGCAGTGTTAACTGGCCACCAGGTATGCAAAGTCAGGCTCTGCCTTCCCTGACTTTTACCATCCTGCTGTTTCTTCTGGGTTCTTTGGTTGTTCATGCAGAGGGGCAGAGGAGCAGCCGGCAGAACAGCGTGAAGGGCATGTGTTTAGCAGATTGAAGTCAAGCGGTGGCTCTGTTGTTACAAAGAGAAGTCTCTTGCCCTGCTTTGAGATTTTACCCTGGTAGACAAACTAGAAATGAAGTGAATAAAGTGAAAAGAAGATTAAATCAAGAGAAATAAATGCTTAAGAGGTTTGGGATTGTCAAGTCATTAAAGGATGTGGTGTTTATTCAGCTGTTTCCCGTAAAAACAAAAGAAAGAAAATCAACCAAAGCTTCTTTTCTGATTCTGTTTCTAGAGTTTCGTCCTGGTGAGCCATGGAAAGGTTATCCAAACATCGACCCTGAAACTGACCCTTACGTCACTCCTGGCAGTGTCATAAACAATCTCTCAATTAATACTGTGCGGGAAGTTGACCACCTCAGGGACAGGAACACTGGTGCGTTCGGTGCTGCAGGCTCGAGTTAATCGCATGCTGCTCTTCCTTCGGTCACATAGAGAGGCTCTTTGCTGGGAGATGGGTTTGCTGTTTGCTCAGCTTTTTGTTTATCTCTGTATTGTGGATTTCACGGCTGAAAAGCTCATCTTTGGCTCGAGCACTGCTACTTGATGCAATGCAACGCAGCTTCCAAGAATGCAGGCAGAGCGAGTGGAGGCTGCTGGTCTGCATGCGGATGTCACACTGTGCACCAAGGGGCTCTGTCTGAGGGGAGGCAAGCAAAGCTCAGCAGCCTCGCCACTGCTGTCACCCAGCTTTGCTTGCAGCAGGTGCAGGGTGCTTTGCAATGTGTTTCTGCCACCACATACATCCCTTTGGATCAAGAAGGGATGTAGAAGAGTGCAGGAGGCCCCCGCCATGCTGATGTCTTGAGGCTGGCCAACAAGCCATGCCTGTTGCTTTTATTGTGTTTGTGATGTGCTGCGCTGTGACTGACTTCTGTCTATGTTACAGGGTCATCCTCATCTTTGAACACCACGCTGCCTTCAACTAGTGCCTGGTCATCCATTCGTGCCTCCAACTACAATGTTTCCCTCAGCAGTACAGCACAAAGCACTTCAGGTGATGTCTGCTTGTAGCTCTCAGCTGGAGTTTCCCCCCTTCGTGTGCTGCAGGGGGATGAGAAATGTTAATAAAACATGGTCTTGAAGTCTCAGCGATAAATTCCCTACTTTTCAAAGCAGCTATATTGATTTTACTGTAATAGCAGCTTTTATTTGTAGCACGGTGATGGTCCCAGCAGCGCAGCAATGACTGTTGCCTTTATGTGTCTTTCAGTAGCCAGAAACAGTGATTCCAAATCAACATGGTCTCCTGGATCAGTCACTAACACCTCTCTGGCTCATGAGCTGTGGAAGGTCCCTTTGCCACCTAAAAGCATCACTGCTCCATCCCGCCCACCTCCAGGGCTAACAGGCCAGAAACCACCGCTGTCCACTTGGGATAACTCTCTTCGCTTGGGTGGAGGATGGGGAAGTTCTGATGCCAGATACACCCCTGGTAAGGATGTCTTGTGTGTGAAGGTGTCGTGTTATCAAGCCAGGGAGTGGCCTGTGCATCGATTAGATGCTCTGACCCTGTTAGCAAACGCCTGTGCCGTTTGTTGTGCCAGAAGCCAAAACGGGTCCGTGTACCCTGAGCTGCATTGCGTAAAAGAACTGGGACAGGACTGGGTGCTGTGCACAGCACGGAAGCGGCTGCCACTGCTGTTCCCTCTGTCAGTATGAGCAGCAATCCCAGCACACTGAGTTTGACATCTCTGCAGCTGAACAGAGTTGCCTGTTAAGCATTTTTCAGAGAGTGGCTCATACTGTAATGAATTAGATCATGGTAGCCCAGGGAGCCTTCAGCCAGGCTTCGGAACCACCCTGAGCTCACAGCAAGGATCAAAACAAATATCTTTGTGTTTTTACTTCAGTTATGATTATCTGACAACGGTGTAGCTACTTGTAACTGTGTTTGCATGATCAAAACACTTCAGAAAGTTAAGAAAATTAGTAGATACGGGTATTAAGCCCGGTACCATCCCAGAATAGCCTTCTGATGGGCTGAAATCTGGCAAAGAATTAGTACTGCCTGAGTTATTATTTGTGAATAAGAACTGTCTGCTGCTGTACAGCTCCTTGGGCTCCTCCTGATGCTCTGCTGCTCAGCGTGCAGGGTACCAACTCCTTTGCTTTCCCTCCTTCAAGGTTCAAGCTGGGGTGAGAGCAGCTCAGGGAGAATAACAAATTGGCTGGTTCTGAAAAACCTTACACCTCAGGTAAGGCTGGGGCAGGCAGAGGGAACGTGCAGTGGGCTGGGAGCCGGCTCAGTGAGCAGAGCGGCCGCCCTGCGCTGGAGTCGGGGCTTCGTGCAGGCCATCCTCACGCTCTACGTTCGTTTCATTCCCAGATCGATGGCTCAACCCTGCGTACGCTGTGCATGCAGCACGGTCCTCTAATAACATTCCACCTTAACCTCCCACACGGTAATGCTTTGGTCCGTTACAGTTCAAAAGAAGAGGTAGTGAAGGCACAAAAATCTCTGCACATGTAAGTGTTTTCTTTTTTATTCTCACATTTAAGCAGCTGTCGGTGTTGGTTTGGGTTGGAAGAACTGTGTGTGTGCAGGGATTCTCACCAGATGGGCTTACGTGAAGTATTCAGAGCGCTCTTAGTGCAGAGGCCAGGGGAAGGCAGTCCGTCTGTCTAAAACGTGCTCTTCTCCTCCTCCCACAGGTGTGTATTAGGGAACACTACTATTCTTGCTGAGTTTGCCAGTGAAGAGGAGATTAGTCGCTTCTTTGCACAAGGCCAGTCTCTGACTCCGTCTCCTGGCTGGCAATCTCTTGGATCCAGCCAGAACCGACTTGGATCCATTGACGGTTCCCATTCGTTCTCAACCCGTAATGATCTAAATCACTGGAATGGTGCTGGGCTGTCGGGAACTAGCAGTGGAGACCTTCATGGCACTTCACTTTGGGGAAGCCCCAACTATTCCACGAGCCTGTGGGGCGCCCCGAGCAGCAGTGACACCCGGGGAATGAGCAGCCCGTCCCCCATCAACGCTTTCCTGTCTGTTGACCACCTGGGTGGAGGTGGAGAGTCCATGTAACATATTACTTTTTTCAACTAATAAACTGTGACCTCAAGATGTAACAAAGCAGCACTAATTTGGACTTTTCACCTACAGCGAGGGGGTCACCTGTGGAAACAGTTACTTTCTGCACATTTTCCACTTTGTTTTAGCCCAAAACATATCAGTTTGAATACTTGAATCATGCAGGCCAATATTATAATGTGAAAAAAGTATATATTTACACTTCCAGATAGTGCTATCCATATAAAACTGCTTGGAATGAGCTCATTTGTGTATATTCATCATGTTTTTTTCCTTTGAATTCCATTTTTTTTTTGTTTGCATTTTGCTGATGATGTTGGAGTATGAGCTTTTTTAACTTTGCACTGACTGACGTTCTCTCTGTCCAATCGGCAATATCGGGGAGGCAGCAGTTCACGTGTAAATGTTTACTCAAGGATGTTCTTAACAAACAGTGTGCGCTCTCTACTATGCCTTGATGTTATGCCTACCTTCTCGTGGTATTGTGGCGTTTCAAGATCGAGTTATGATGCTGACTTAGGATTATGAATGAAAGTATTGCACCAGTTTTTTCATGTATAAAACTAAAGAATTTAGCTCTGCAGTTTAAAAAACTGTGGCCACAGCTGTGACTTGCAACCCAGCCTGCCAGCCAGGGGGGGTCCTGCACTTTCAATAGGCTTTCAATTTTGTTTTGGGGGTGCCCGTGTGGGCACCTTCTTGTTTACAGAATATTTTTTGTTTTTGTTTTTTGAGAAAAGAAAAAAAAAAAAAATGTTTACTCTTCCATCATTTTAAAAATTTTTAAAAAGACAAAAAAAAAAAAATTGCGAATGAAAAAAGATGCTTTCTATCTCTGGGAATAACGAACAGTGTTTGGCCATGTCCTTTTGTTTTCTAGTCCTGTATCCTAAATCAAAGAGCATGGCTCTCAGGAAAACCAGTTCCCCAGTAAAAACTCCTTGTAGTTTCTTATAGGAAAAAAAAAAAAAAAAAACTCAACTTTTAGCACTGATAATTGCTCTGTAAGACTTTTCTCTGCCAAAAAAAAAAAAAAAAGATGCTTCAAGCTGGAGTTTGACGTAACCGCTTTCTGACGCTGTCTTTTTATTAGTGAGTGGTGGTGGTTTGCTGATAATCCGTAGTTCTCCGGTTCTTTTGTAACCCCATCGAGTGGCTCCGTTCCTGCTCTTGTGACTGTGTTAACGTTGAACTGTCGTACCTTAAAGCCGAACTGAGTAACTATGCATACTGTAACCAGGTTCTTGGGCTTACAGAATCGTTTGTTGTACACGAGTTTTAAATGTTTAAAAAGTTCTCGCAAAGACTTTCTTGCAAAAGTAACAAGTTACATCTCTTTTTGCCACAAAAGGTATTATCTACAAAGCTTGCCTAGTCGATGAATTGAAGACTGGGCAAGGGTAAACAATTTTAATAGTGCAGAAATCGCCATCATTTCATTGCCTTGATTTTAACTGTTTGTGTCCGAAGATGCAAAAGAAGTCAGTGGCTTTTAACTGTTTACAAATAGAATGTGATTGTAAAATGTACAGTTTGGTTGTGTTTGAACTATGAAGTTTCTCCAGATATTAATAAATCATGATGTTTTTGGCTGCTCAGCATATAACTGTCTATTTTTTGTGACTTTATTTGTAGGCTGTTTTCTATCCAAGGACAATACGGAACGATGCAGTAGCTCTGTATTCCCATAGTTTTGAGGTTCTTTTTTTTTTTCCTTTTAGCAAACTGATTTTTTTTTATGAACAGATCTGCATTTTATTCTAGCAACCTTCCCCCTTCTACGTGCCCGCTATGAGACGAGAGTGTAAGTGTAGAACCTGCAGCTTGCTTTTCCTTTTCTATCCGAGCACCTTTGGGACCCGTTGCCCTCGGCCGCGCCACGCTCCGACGCCCCGTCCCCTCTGTCCCCACCGCCTGTGCCCAGCTCGATGCTCCAGAGGACACTCGCAAATAAGGAGAGCGTTGTGGAAAATAAACTTTAATGCTTAAAACGTACTGGTGTTTCAATTTATACCTCATTTACATTAATCATGATGAACAATGCAGCTTAGTTTGTATTTCACTTTCACAGTGGCTTTAGCTTGTTCAGCAGGGGCTGTAGGGCAGCCCGTGTGTTTAATTAGGACGGTGACTCCAGAACTGTTAGCCTTCACTTCCCAATTGCCGGATGTCGGTCGTGGACTCTGTTGGATGCCAGCATTGTACGGTGCGAGATGCTTCTGTAACCGCTCGCTGGGAACGGCGCTGGCCCGAGCCAAAGCTGGCTGCCCACGTCTGGTCCGAAGCCGTGGTGACAGCGGGACAGGGAACCTCGGCCCCTGCCTCGCCTGGAACGGACACCGCACCTGCGCTGATTGTATTGTCAAAGTGTGTGAAATCCCTTCACTGAGCTTGTACGTGGAAATAAAACGTGGTTGGTTTTAAACACTCAACGCTTGCCTGTGCTCTGCTCTGTGGCTCTCAGGCTGTCCAGCTCCGCTCCAGGCTGCCCAGCTCCATCCCCTCGCAGTACGAGCGAGGCCGCCTGGCCCGGTGCTGCGGAGAAGAGTGAGTCCAGCTGGACCACAAGGGAGGAGCCAGCAGCTCCTAGAGGAGAGAAAAGGGGATGCCCAGCGGCATCCCCGCACCCCTGAGCCCCTTCCCTGGCTCCCTCTGCTCACCGGCCGCTGTCGGGAGAGCTGGTGCAGGAGGGGAAAGGGCACCCACTGCGTGGGCTCCATGGGCCAGCTTGACACAGAAATGTCACTGGCTTTTCCCGAGTCCACCATGGGATCGTTCACGCTGTTGGAGCTCGTGTCCCACTCGTAATGGAAGCTGGGAAGAAAAGGCATTAAAAACTAAAGCTGGGGAGGAGGGGAGGAAAGCCTGGCTGGGGCTGACGGAGCACCCCAGGGAACTCATTGGCAGGTGTTGGGCTCCTGCAGGAGATGCCCTCCCTGTACCCACACCCCTAGATCCTGCACAGGAGCCATTCCCCTGCAGCACCCTTTGTTCCTGCAAATGGAAAATTCCAGGAGCCGTTTTCCATTCATCCACCCGCCAGAGCTGATCCTGAGCCTTTCATGCACAGAACCGTGCTGGCTCCTGCAGCTTCTGCCCCTTCTGCGGGCAAACCGGCTGCTTTCTCCTTGGACACCAAAGGATGTGGTGATGGGCACCGAGAGCCCAGCACGGGGAGAGGCCCTGGGATGCCAGGATAGGCGGCTGAATCATAGAATCACCAGGTTGGAAGAGACCCACCGGATCGAGTCCAACCATTCTTACCAAACACTAAACCATGCCCCTCAGCACCTTGTCCACCCATCCCTTAAACACCTCCAGGGAAGGTGACTGAGCCCCAAACTACCTCGCTCCCTGCTTCACCCCTACCCTGAGCCAATAAAAGATGATCCCACACTCCTCAGGCTGGGGAACCATTGCTGTACCTGGGCCAGCGGGCGGGTGGCACGGGGTCATGCTTGGAGCCGCCGGTGATGCCCGAGTCCTCCTGGCAGTTGCAGCAGCCATTGTCCAAGATCTGCAGGTGCAGCAGCTCCTCCGAGTTGCTGAAGGCCGGGTTGTCGAGGGAGCTGGCCGAGGGCAGCCGGGAGCGCGACCAGTACTGCGCTGAGACATCGTCCAGCCGGCAGAACCGCCGGTAGCTGCGGCACACGGCACAGCAGCTGTTGGCAACGCAGGACACGCACGCAGGCACCAGCATCCACCTGCACACACACACCCCTGCAGGCAGACACATGTCCACACTCACACAAACCCACGCGTGCAGCCGCACACACGCCCATCTGCACAGGCACCCGCGGCGAGCACAGACCGTGGGTTTCCACCCCAATTTCCTGGCTCTGGGCAGGGTCCACCCTGCAGAGCTCATGACACTGAACATCTGGCCACAGCCCGGCAGCTGTTGCAGCGGTTTTCTCAGGAACGATCCCCACGGTGCATTACAACACGCTGGTGGGGCCAGGACAGAGCACATTCCCCCGGCGCTCCCAGTCCTTGGCTCTTGCCCCGCTCCCCACCCACAGCCCCAGCATCCAGAGGGTTCTGGGGGTCCTGGGATCATGCATTTAGGGAATCGTCAGCGCCCCTCTGCCCAGCCAGGCTGCAGCCTCCTTTCCTGCGCTCGCACGGCTGCTCCAGGGCCAGCTTGGGGACACCAGCATCCCCCGGGCACCGTGACGGCACAGACACACGGATACCAGACCCAGTGGCATGGCCGTGCAGCTCCACAGGGCACCGGGATGGACAAACAGACGCATAGACACAGCTGCCAGATACGTGGCACCACCAGAGCCAAGCAGCTCTGTGGGGCCCTGGCATCAGACATCCTGGGGGCCCCCGTGTGCCCCCCCGGCCCCAGCACCGCCCACTCGCCGCTATCAGCTGCCGCAGAGTGTTTGTCTTGGCGAGCTCAGCACGAGCCCAGCCCTGGCGAGCCCCAGCTCTCCTGCCCCTCGAGGGCCACGCGGCCCCACCTGCTGCGCGTCTGCTCGGCCCGCGCCTCCAGCAGCAGCGCCTTGAAGCGTCGGACGGCAACGGCGGCGGCGACGGCACCCAGGAGGACGATGCTGAGCAGGACGCCGGCGGCTGTACCCAGCAGACTCTGCCGCGTCACCCGGTAGTCGCAGCGCAGTCCCACGAACCAGAAATCGCTGCCGACTGGGCACCTACGCCGAGGGCACCGTCAGCCACCGCCGGCAGCTCCCGCCACCCCAGGGCCGCAGCGGGCGCTCACCGGCAGAGCGGCGCATGCTCCGGCGCATGGGTGCAGATGCCCTGGTTCTTGCAGTAGTCACGGTGGCAGAGGGAGGTGCACGTGGCGTTCCCGGCTGCCCCAGCCACACAGGTGAAGCCGGCCCGGCACGCGAAGAGCACGGCGCAGGGGTCCAGCGGCTGCTCTGCATGGATGAGCTCCGGCTGTGCCGCCCTGAACCCGCCGAGCGGAGAGCTGGGGCCAGGCACGTGCCCACCCCACAAGCCCCAGGAGGGTCTGGCACCCAGAGCAAACCCCAGACTCACCCAGCGGCGCGTGGCGCAGGATGGGGGCTGCACCCACTGCCAGCCCCGGCCTATTGCTCACGGAGCCCAGCACAGCGTCGAGGAGGGCGACCAGCCCCAACACCTGCGCTTGCTGCGCCGAGAACAGCGCGTCGTACGCCAGCACCACACTGCCCTCCCTGCGGGGACACACGCCCTCAGTCTGGGGACGCTTCGCACCCCCAAGGCTTCCCTGCACCCTGCAGCGTGTGACCCTATGTGCCAGGGAGCGTCACACGCCACAGGGCCGCACGTGCTCCTACCTGATCTCCGTCACCTCCAGCTGCAGGAACCCCGGTACCGCCGCGAAGAGGGGCGCGACCTGTGCAGGGTGTGAGCTGAGTGCGGTGCAGGATGCGGCCGCAGCCCCCCAAGGCCCCAGCCCTCACCGTGCGGTTGAAGTCGTGCAGCAGCACTCGGTGAGCGTAGGATGCAGGGTCCTGCAGGGCAGGGGTGAACCCCATGTCCAGCACCAGCTCACAGGGGATGCGCAGGACGGACGCTGCAGGAGGGGAGACAGGATCAGCACCATAGGGACCCGCGCTGGGGGTCACCGCTGCCAGCCCCAGGCTCCCCCCATCCTGCCGCACCCAACCCCCAGACCCACCTCTGAGCAGGGGCGGCTGATCCTCAGTGATGAACACCTGGGGGGCTCTGCCTGCTGTCGTCACACCGGGGCTGCCGGTGCCCACCTGCCCTGTGGGGCTGCTCGGTGGCTCACCCGGAGCGGTGTCCTCAGCAGCCGCGGAGGACCCAGGGCCACCCAGGGGCCCGGAGGGCCGCCCAAGGGACCCTGGCACCGTGGGGGGGAGATGAGTTGGGGACCCCCACGTCAGCCCTGCCACAGCCTCCTGCGACACTGCAGCACCCAGCTCCAGTTTGACCGTCCCCATGTCCCCGAGTCGTGCTGGGCTGATGGTGGCAGTGGCAGCAGTGGCAGCGGTGGCAGCTACAGAGGTACTGGTGGTGGCAGCTGCAGAGATGGCAGTGGTGGCAGTGGCGGCAGCTATACTGGTGGCAGTGGTGGCAGCTGCAAAGGTGGCAGTGGTGGCAGCTGCAGAGGTGGTAGCTGCAGAGATGGCAGTGGTGGCATCTATAGTGGTGGCAGCTGCAGAGGTGGTAGCTGCAGAGATGGCAGTGGTGGCATCTATAGTGGTGGCAGTGGCAGAGGTGGCAGAGGTGGCAGCTATAGTGGTGGCAGTGGTGGCAGCTGCAGAGGTGGCAGTGCCGGTAGCGCTGGCAGCTGCAGAGGTGGCAGTGCTGGCAGTGGCAGCTGCAGAGGTGGCAGCAGCAGCGGCGATGGCGTTAGTGCCACCAGCAGCAGCGGCGTCCAGCGGCAGGGAAGGGGCAGGTGGGGACGGCCGCTGCCAGGGGGGCCTGGGGGCTGAGGAGGGGACCGGGCCGCGCGGGTGCCAGCTCAGGGGGGCACTCGTTACCCGAGGCTCGGCGTCACCTGCCCTCAGCGGGGTCCCCGCCGGGGTTTGGGGGGTGCCGGTGGGAGCATCCCCCGGGTGCCGCGGGGTGAGTCCCGCCGAGGGGTCTCTGGGAGGGGGGCCGAGGCCGTGGGCTGCCCGGCCGGGGCCCGGGGAGGCGCGGGGGGACGCGGGGCCGCCCCCGAGCCGCCCCGAGGGCCGCGTCCCCGGCACCGTCACCTCGGGTGAGCTCGATGCGGGTGCCGGGCTCTGGGTGCTCGGTCCCGGCGCGGTGCCCGGCGGCGCCCGCAGCAGCTCCGAGGCGCCGGGGGTCGCCTGCGGCGTCGCTGCCCGCGGGGACTCGCCGGGAACGTGGGAGGCGGCGCTGGGGGCCGAGGCGGTGCGGGTGCGGAGCGCGGGGCAGAGGTGCGCGCAGCACTGCGCGAGCACTGCGGAGACAGCCGAGAGCGCCGGGTCCGGCACCGCGCGGGGAGGGGGGGGGGGGGGCCCAGTCGCCCCACACGCCCCCCCAGACCACCCCCCCCCCAACCCGACCCTCCACGGGGAACCGAGCCCCGACGGAGCCGGCTCGGGGGTTGCGCTCCGCCCGCCGCTCCCCGAGCCGCCCCCCCCCCCCCGCCCCGAGCCCCCTCCCGGCACCGCATCCCCGTGGCTCACCCGCGGCGGCCAGGAGCCTCGGGAGCCTCGGGAGCCGCCGCATGGCGGTCGTCGCCGGCGGCCGTGCCCGGGCGGCAGGAAGAGCCGCCACCCGCTCGGCTGCGGCGGGGGAGGCGCCGGCCAGCGCCCCCGCCCCTCCCGCACGGGGGGTCGCTCCCGGGGATGGGGCTCGGGATTCGGTCCCCCCGGGTCCATCCCGACTCCCCCGCAGCTGCGGGTGCGAGGTTCAGGGCGCCCGACCCCCCCGCCTCCTGCCCCGAGCTGGAGCCTCCTGCCCAGGGCAGACGGGAATCCACCCGGGATAGAGGCCACGACCACACCTCCCACCCATTTCAACCGCGTGCCCCACTCTGGAAAACCAGCTCAGGCCTCTCTGGTGTGTCAGAGCGATGAAAAAGTCTCCAGAGGCACCGAGCTCACCACGGGCTGGGAGTGAGGGGGGGGGTAGGTGTCACCCAGCCGGCCCCCACACTTGTCCCAGTGAGGATTCGGAAGGGAAAGGCAGCTGCCGAGAGCACCCACCCTACGCTCAGCTTCGCTTTCCATCCTCATCCGCCATCCCACTGCCAGAGGGGATGCCTTACCAAGTGGCACTTCCTTGGCTCCCAGCCTAGCGGTGCCTCTGGCATCGGAAAGTGCTCCCTGCCCCAGAG
This sequence comes from Coccyzus lansbergi, assembly GCA_033558105.1. Lineage (NCBI taxonomy): Eukaryota > Metazoa > Chordata > Aves > Cuculiformes > Coccyzidae > Coccyzus > Coccyzus lansbergi. Next base: position 117,111 of record JAUMJK010001200.1, read on the forward strand.
GAAAAACCTGCGTTGGTGTCCAGAAATAACTTGGTTCTGTCTCAAGAGAGATACAGAGCCAGCCTTCCGTGCTGGGATTAGCTGGTCTTCCAGAAACATGGATGCAGTTCTGCTTTTCAGCAGAAGGGAGGCCATTCCCTCCTTTTTTTTCCTCTGCCAGGAAACCAGATGCTTTTTGAATGGAACCTGCTCAGTTTTACCAGCAACGATTAAATAAACAGTAAAGTAGTGGGAAGGGCAGTGAGAGCAGGGAGAAGCGATGCCTGCAGCAGGAGAGGGCATGGAGCTTTGTGCCCAGCAGAAAGAAGGAAGAGCAACGTGGTGATGTGCACAGAGCCTGGTAGCCCCACAGCCACCCTCTCCCTATCCCAGGATAACAGTGCCCTCAGCCCAGGATAACAGCCGCGCCAGGCAGAGCCAAGTTAGAGAGAGCGTTTGTAGCACAGACAGTGACCTGGAGGGTCCTTCCCACCCACCGACAGCACAAAACAGAAAAGCCATTAACACAGTGGTCTTAGATATTTATTCCTTTTTCTCCTTGTTTTTTTAAGGACAATATATTCCAACAGCTTTAAATACAACGTCCGAGCACAACGTTGCGATGGAAGCAGCCACAGTACAGCACGTGCGCTGACATTCACCCTGTTGATACCAGCCCCATCCTGGTGGTGCGGACGCCTCCTGTTAGAATAAAATACGACACACTCAGCCTTCCACAGGCCCAGAGTCCTGGCCGACGAGCAAGGCAAGACAAGCTGGATACCAGAAGCAGGTACATAACAAGCCTGTGGGTCTCTGGAATGGCTGGGATTCTCACCAGGGCTCAACGTGCAGTGAAGGGGCGCAGCTCCCACCCCAGGTTTGGGGAGCACGGGGCAGGCCAGCCACACAGGAACAAACACGGATGTGGAGGGATCTGCTGCTCATTTCCCCTGCAGCCCCTGAGCTCTCAGGGCAGCCACTCCAATAACCCTTTCCTGCCTGTTTCCTCTCCTGCTGCAGCCTCCAGCTATGGCTGATGGGGAGGAAACAGCCACCACAGGCAGTTGAGAGCTGCACTATCCCGCCCCTGTGGAGCTGCTGACCCCGTGCACTCTGCGTGTGGCCGAGGAGCACTGGAGACATGGAATTTGATGACTTAAGTCAATTTGCCATCTCCTAAAAGATCTGTGATAATCTGAGCGCCTGCGGTATGACGCAGGGCAAGGTGAAGGGTCACCGAGCCCCACATCCTCCCTCCAACTACGGATGTCTCAGGAAAACAGATTTGCTTTATCCTTCCCGTGCCAAGTGGGCGGTGGCTGCGGCTCCCACCCTCCTCGCCATCCTCCTGCCTGCCACACAGCCCTGAGGCCAATGCGCCCCTCAGCATCCTCTGCTGCCACACACACAAACCCGCTGTTACCCCAGACACTCGACGGAGCCTGTTTCTACTCACTTGGCCTCAAAGAACTGGTTTTATTCATAAACATCCTTCTTATCTGCAATGTAATCGACAATCTCTTGCGGACACATTAACTTCTCTGCATCTCCATCAGGAATTTCAAATCCTGTAAGAAAGTGCATGTATTTAGGCCAGAACAAGGGAAATGGGAGCAAGGCTAAAGGAAGCAATGCCTGCCGCCCACAGCTTGGCAGGGGACAAGCAGGCCCCCCAGGCTCAGAGTCTGCACAACCAACAGCTCACACAGAGTCGCAGCCACAAGGAGTGCGAGGGCCCTTGGTCCTGGAACTGGTCAGAAACTCACTTCTTGCACCAGGGGAGGTTTAGATTGGATATTAAGAAATGTTATTTTGGGGAAAGGGTTCTCAGGCACTGGAGGAAGCTGCTCAGGCAAGTGGTGGAGTCCCTGGAGGAGTTTAAAAGATGTGTGGATGTGAGAAGAGGAGGCTGAGAGAAGACCTCATTACTCTCTACAACTACCTGAAGGGAGGTTGTAGAGAGGAGGGAGCTGGGCTCTTCTCCCAAGTGACAGGGGACAGGACAAAAGGGAATGGCCTCAAGCTCCACCAGGAAAGATTTAGGCTGGAGATTAGGAGGAAGTTTTTCACAGAAAGGGTCATTGGGCATTGGAATAGGCTGCCCAGGGAGGTGGTTGATTCACCTTCCCTGGAGGTGTCTAAGGCACGGGTGGATGAGGTCCTGAGGGACTTGGTTTAGTGTTTGATAGGAATGGTTGGACTAGAAGATCCGAAGGGTCCCTTCCAACCTGGTTGTTCTATGATTCTATGACAGGGTTTAGTGAAGGCCAAAATTATGTAAGAAGATACTGGGAGTATAAGCCAATAAGTAAAAGAACCCACTATTTTTCTAGCAGCACCCAATACTGAAGATGAATTCTGGTGACAAAAAACTTGCAGTATCTGCAAGGATACCACAAGCAGAAACCAATATGAGCTCCAGACACAACCTTAACACCAAACACAGAGCCTGCTGCCCCTGTCCAGGCTGCCCACAGCAACATGAGTAGAGTGCCTGGAGAAAAGCAGCCTCTGGCAGATGGACAGACACCTTCTCCTGGCTCCTGCTGGAGCCATCGGCGCCTGTTCCCACTGACAGACAACTGCGTGGTTCCCTTTGGATCACACGAGCGAGAAGCCAGCACACCACTGACTCCAGAGAGCAGCCAGCACCAGTTTGCTGTGGTTGCGCCCCAGGGCCCACAGAAGCGAGGGCAGCACTGATGACCATCCCACCCCACTCTCATTACCGAACTCGTCCTCCATGGCCATGATGATTTCCACTTGGTCCAAGCTGTCCAGACCCAGGTCCTTCATGAAGTGGGACTCAGCTGTGAGCTGCAGGAAGACGAAATGGAAGATCAGCTACTGCAGCTCTGATGGCACCAGGGAGACAAGTGGGGCCACGGGGTCAACCAGCACCTTGGCCCTCAGCCATCCTGGCCCCCTTCAGCCCCTTTCTTCCTGCTCCCCACCTCTGCTTTCTCCAGCCCCCTTATCCCCACCCAGATCATTCTCCTCCATCCCCTCACTGTCCCCAGCCCCCTCCCCCTCCGGCTCCTCCTGGTTCCTCACTGTCTGTCTGAACCCCCAGAAACCACCTGTCTCCTTAACTCCCTGTCCTAGCACCCCTGCTACCTCCCAGCCTCCCTTGAGCCCCATGACCCTCTCTGGACCCCTCAGCCCCCCCTTGGCCTCCTCTGCATTCCCAGACCCTGTCATCCCCTGCTCCCTCAGCTCCCGCCTCCTCTGCCCCCCTCCCCCTCCTTGGCTCCTCCGCTCCGCTTAGCGCCATCAACCCCGCTCTTCTTCTCTGCCTCTTCCAGCCCCCCCCGTCCCCCTGCCCCTCCCTCAGCCCTCTCCGCACCCCCAGTCCCCCCCGCTCGCCTTCTCGGGGTCGATCTTGTCGTACAGCTTGAGCACGTACAACACGCGCTCGCGGATGCCCTCCAGGGTGAGGGGCGGCAGCTCCGAGTAGGGGCGGCGCGGGGCGGGCGGCGGCGCGGGGAGGGCCAGGCCGGGCCTCCGCGGCCTCAGCAGCGTCAGCGCGGGGCATGGGGGGCAGGGGGGGCAGAGCGTGCGGAAGGCGGCGGGCGGTGGCGCGGCAGCACGGGCCGCGGGAGCAGGCGGCGGGCGCAGGCCGAGAGGGCGCGGGCGGCCATGATGACCCGGGCGTCCCCGCGGAGCGGCCACGTGACCAGGAAGG